>QNGE01002916.1:0-73115 GCA_008508345.1 Paragonimus westermani
CTAAATGCCAAGCTCGGCGAACATATCAATACCAAAATTGAGGCTAGGTTAGTTTCCCTATGGAGCACAAAATTGAACATGCGCGTTAGAACAGTAATAACCGACGTGGTTTATTTAGCCAAAGCTGACTAGAGCGAGATATGCCTCCAAGGTATGCGCGACGGGTTGGTTACCAAAACAATACATCTTGGGAACCACGTAACTATATGAAATACACGAAACAACGGATGTGTACAACGGACACCATGAAGGCATACGAACAATACAGTTCATAGTATCTTTAAATGAGTATCTAAGAAACTTATTCCAGAAGCACTGTCAAATGTCTGACGGTATTGAGGGGAAAACTAGCTACACCGAGTCCAGTTCTGCATGCTTTGTTATGACTCGACTACGCCGACTTTATTGAGCATTGATCCACTTCATTCTCCGCTCACATGCCGATCTTGCCTTATTATTTTTGTGTCCTCACCTCTAAAATCAACTCGTTCATTGACTCAAGTTTGCTCCCAACACACGTATTTTCATTCTTATCGTTTGCCGCACCCCCCGCAAAATCGCATCTTCTGCTGCGCAAATTACCTCATCTATGGTATACGCTCTCTCCCACACTGCTTTCAATCTCTGTGAACCCGCCATCCAAAACGACCACCAACTTTTTCTGATCACCGGTGGTACGTCGGTGATTCTGCATTAGGTGCGCCCCACTGTACATAGCTTGCCAAAGGAGGTCCAAGACTGACATGTCTGTCAGCCATATATTTGCACTTCCCATAAACACAAGGATCGGTGTACCTTTAGCCTATTTTTGTACAAGGTGCGCTACGCCTGACAAACTGTCCGCAGAAAGATGTAAAAATAGATATTCCTTAATCTGAAGGAGCAATTCTGGGTAAGTCAGCATCCATTGGCGCTTTTAGCTCGAATAGTTGCGATAGCCCCAGAAAATCCCTGATCCACTTCACTGATGTGCTCATCGATACCAGATCGATCTGCCGTCTGAGGAATTGGTTTTTCAAGCTACACAACTTCGTGGATTTCGTAAAGCATAGTTTACCGTAAGGTTTATTATCAAACAGTAAAGCTTTTCTTACCGGAACGGTTGTTCCTCTTATTAGTCATCCAATAAGACTGAAACATGCGCCTGACACGAATTCAAAGTGTATTCCACTTCTCAAAAATATCCTCTTGGTTATTTTCCGCTTGGATTTGAGTAAACCAGATTTTCAAAAGTGAGAACAATTCCAAATGACATAAAAAGACCACAGATTTCACCAGGCGCTTGAGTCTCATTAGCCGAACTTTGAAAATATGGTCACAAATTTCGTACACACCAACCTACTCACTACAAAGTGAGGACAGACAATTAGGCTACTTTCTTCGTGTCCCACCAACATTTAATTTGGGATTGTGTCTTACTTCCAGTAAAGTTACCTGATAAAAATAAAGAACAGTCATCAGTACTACGAGGAATATTGTAAAAGATGTCAAGCGGAGATTACTCAATCTTTGACACATTACGACGCGCTCGAAATGGGCTGTCTCTCGTCACCAAACGTTTTCCACAGGATCTCGAAAGCGATTGCTGACGGGAGGTACTGAGCAAAAAAATAGCGTGGACAAGAAATAGTTCATGGTTTTTGTATGTCAAGAAAGGACATACGAAAACTGAAACCTGATCCATTATTACTGTACAATGCATACAACAGAAGGCCCTAATTTGTTTTGCTTTACGTCCAACGTAATTGCACTGACTGATATTGAGTCAGAACCCATAGAACTATGTGGAGCCACACGGTTTACCAAGCAGTGTAGATGGTATTAACTAAATTAAATGCGGCATGGTTTCTCGAGGTACAAAAAGTTTCTTCTGCACTCAACATGACGTCATGGATCGCATTTATCTATGGGAGCGGTTAGTCAAAAGTTTCAGTTGGTGGACATATTGTTCTTAGAAGGGGCAGTATCAGACATAGAAGGATGATGCTACGCAACTATCCCGAGGTGCTCGGATCGTAGTGTCAGCTGTCATTCTAGATAGTTTGGTGTCTTGTGTTTATAAGTGCCCCCAAACAACGGAACTGAGATACCACTGCTTGTCAGAAGTCCTAGGATAAACAGACATTCGTTGTAACAGGCAGTTTCTATTTCATTATACTAAACTTCGTTCAAAATTCTGTGGAGAACTCCCGTTACCATATACCGAACGTCCTACATGGAGCAGCGTTTTGGTAAACGCGAAAATCTCGCACGTTCTGCTGACGTCCGCAATAATGAATCGCCTCAGCGTGGCTTATGAACATAGCATAGTACATGTTACTCGGTCATAATCGCTAGGTAAAAGTGGCTATTCTAAACTAGTGGTCACAACCAGAGGGCTGTGCAATGTTCTGCTATTTAGAATGGAAGAAAGTTGATGGAACGCAGATGAAAACGAAGCGAACGCGATGCAGAACAGACATGAACCCTCATTAACTGTGGATGTTTCTTAGTGTAACTTGTGAGTTAGCATAAAAACGTGTATTTTCAGTCTGTTTTGAAGTTACAGCACTATAAAAGTTGGGTCCAGGAGTGGGGTACAAAACTCTTCGCCACCATGCTCTACCATGGGTACCCCTCCGCAAATACTTCGAAAGACTCGCAAACCTTGCAGACATGGATGAAAGTAGATGATGAGGGCTATATGACCAGCCGTTAGTCAGTCGGTAGCGAGTCGTCCAGAGTAGCTGCAATAAAGTCGATAAGATGTTTTGCCAAATGGGGCGTTTGCGTACGCAAAAGAAGTGGGATAATCCATTACTACAAACCGTACCACTGTGAATGAAAAAATGCACAGTCGTGAGTACTTCAAAAGAACACCTTGCTCCGTATACCGACAAGAAAATCTCACAGTGTTTCGTGCAATATCACTAAGAAGCTTAAAAGACTGTCACCCGGGGAATGTTGGATCCAGGTGGACCTTGATCTGTACGGTATTGGCAAGGCGGCGGACCTGGACGACCCATCCAGCAATGTTAAATGTGTTGACTCGGGTCATCAGTTTGTTACGCATCAAACTGGTCGAGGACGTGTAGTTCAAATGGGTTACCTCACGTCGCTTTAGGTATTCTGTAGCTATTCCGCCGAACATGGGGGACAATTGTGTTGAGCAGAAAAAGATTGCCTGGACAAGCTGTGCAGCGTCCCCATTATTCCAGCACGGTGCGAAGTTACAGGATGACTGACCGGTAATTAATGACCGAATACCATCCATGAGGCCTTTCAGTCTTAACAAACTGTGCTCATGCGATGTCGAATAAGTGGAATGCGGTCGTAACAAAAGGGAGTTAAGTAAACGATCTCAAACTGCAACGCAGCGGGCCGTCATGCGGTCGGCGCTAGTTGGGTTATCCATTGTGCATGTCATGCCCATTTCCCATGGAGTATTTGATTCATGTTTGTTGGTGTTGCTTCGCTTTGTAGGACTGCTGCTAGAACACGGACAACCGAAGAACGTCGTCTCTGGTGTCTCTACGCTGAGAAAATGTTTATGCTTTAGCGTGCTTGTCTTCTTCAACAATCAAGAAAGGACTGATCTCATCGACACCACAGTAACCTAGGAACTGATGGCTTCCTTAGGGATCCCAGCTAAAACCCCGCAGTTCCGCATCCATGTTCTGTAAGCATACTTGTACGAATAAGAGACCGGACATCACGCAACCGTTCGAGTACTACAGATAAATGCACTTCTCTATTGAACCGTTTATCCATTTCCTTCTCGAAATCATTCCACCTTCACTTTTCCAGTTGCTGTTTGAGATGTTTGGAGGTTCCATGCACTGTCCGCTCGACACTTCCATGAGTGGTGCCCAGAGGAGACCGGTCAGTTTCACGAGATCTCCCTTCTTTTGCTTTTCGCAGTTGGTCCAAATGTGAGCTGTAGCCAGGTTTTCTTCATAGATCCATGCACTTTCTAATATGTGTGCATCCTTTCAGCCTTTCTGTTATTTCTATGCCTCTTGGGACCATACTTTCACAGCTGTGCAGGTAAGACGCTGTAAATAATTAGTAGATTATAGTTGAACGCACTCTCACTTCTTGGGGTTTTTGGCAATGTTACGACCGATAATCAGGTCCGTATGAACAACTGCATTATATATATTGGTTTTAGCAGGGAATTTCTGAGTCTACACGTTGCCACTAACTCTGAGTTTTAGGTACTTTTACTCACAAAACATGTGCGCAAGCTCCCTGTGTTGTTTGCCATCAGCAGCGCTGGAAAAAATTGTAACATAGTTTAATGCTGTGAGATCAGTGCTCGTTTGATTTTCGACTGTGCAAGTCATGTTTTTGTTCCGATCAGTTTGGTTCACGTCTGATCATGTTGCCTTATATTTTATGACTGTTGACTGAACAACTATTTCGAAGGGACATTGTCTCGCAGTGTTGAGACGTTGTACAAAGTAGTTCCATGAGTACAGTGGGTCACGGCAGTCAGAACGTCTACTGTGCCTGCCGCAACACAGACTCAGATTGAAAGTTTGGTTAGTTGATGGAGTTTTCAGTAAATTAATAAAAAAAGATGGCCTATATAGGAAACATCAGAAAGAGAATTTTACGTAATGGCGGCTTGAATCACTTAAGTGTTTCATTAACGTCTAGATATTGTGGCAGCCTTTGTTGCTCACCAACCTCTGGATGTACACAGCAGGATGGTGATGTAATTCATTTCCAATTGCTGATGAAAGCGACCTGACTAGTGCATTTCTCTTCGTCTGATATGCACGTTATGAAAGAAGGAGAACTACGATAGCTCTCGATACAAAATAACGAGTAAAGTCAGTCAGTGAACGTATCGGGGATGAGGAAAGCTCACGAGGCATCCAACGGTATTGGAGGGCATTCGAAAGGTTCCAACCGTAGTTGATGGCGCAAAACATCGGAGCTAAAATTTTGTACGCTAAAGGAATGTTCCACCTGGCTCCAATTCAGCGGCGTTGTGAAAATGACTGGCACGTCTGCATTGCAAAGTTTATTCACCATGTTTTACAAAGTCAAACAAAAATGTGCAGTGAGGTCTGATGTAGCGGTTACGCCAACTTGGCAACATATGCTATGAAAGAACAAGAAAACACCAAAGTATTCCCCTCCCAGATCAACTAAAGCAGGCGCTGATGCTCGAGTAGAAGGTAAGGAAGGCAAAACCGAGGCAACTTGACAGAATTAAGCAGTCGAATTAATGCGTTCACCTGTGCAATTGGTTAAACATGTTGAGCAGTTGGCGTCTGTGAGTGGTAGTTGGATGATGCGTGGTGTATTCGCTTAGAATGCAGTAACTGTTTGGAAGGTGGTAAGGAGAAGACTAGTTGTAAGCTGGCGTTTTAGGTTGTACGGTGCACGTAAGCCATCTTCAGACTGCCAATATTGACAACATCACAGTTTCCAGCCCAATCAATGGCGAAGTACGTATCCTGGTGTGATGTCACTCTGAGTGTCCCAAAGTAGGGGGTTCACAGCGATAGTTCTACCGAACCAGATCGGATAAACACACATGTGTATGTATATAATCCAAAGGGACTATCAGTGGGTAATGCGTGTTTTCGTGTGACGGCTGAGCGAAGATTCTCCTAGCATTGTCGAAAATCCTAAACGTAGTTTATTGAGTCAGCTGGATGGGGTGACTTTTGGGGAAACTCACCAGGTAATCGCAGATCCGGTCTTTAAACTAGTTTTACTAAGGTGATTCCAAGATCCTCCTCCACAGTTTTTCTAGTGCGTAGCAGGGTAAGTAGAAGGCAGTCAGTCTACTTGTGTTTTGAGGATTGGACAATCAATTGTGGCTTCGTTTGTCGATCGAAACGCTCCATTACAGCGTTTGATGTGTTTACACCCAACCATACACGTCAAATCACGAGATAGATGGCACTGAAATCGCACGCCTCTACATGTTCATCAAGACAGCAAGAAGACATACATTGCGAGATGCAAGCATTTCGTTTATTCTCATCAGTCTGTTACATAAAACATTCGGTTATATAGGTTAAGCGCGTAGCGTCAAAACAATGAAATGAACGAACTTCACTTGGTTTCAATCAGGCTTCACTGCCACGGCAACGAAATTGATTGCGTCAGTACCTTTTGCCAACAAAGGGCCGGTGCGTGACGCTTGATCAACATTGCCTCTGAGAACGCTAACAGTCTAGGGTCGCGATTGCGCAATAGGACTGTGAATGAAGTGTCGGGGTCAACTACATGACCTGTTGCGATTAGGTGTTTGGCGATGGAAGACGCCGGACTTCTGTTCGAGTTTTGGTATGCTGACCCACCTTGAAACATTGTTTGCACTAGCCACTTGGGAATGTGCTCCGCCTTCCTCTGTCGTAAATTTCGGTCCGTTCTGCCGATGTATGAATCACCGCAACTGCAGGTGAACTGGTAAATAACGTGAGAGGCAGAGTTTTCCGAAGAAGAACGATCGGGGCAGTGGAGGCTCATCCTACGGGTGGAGAGTAACAAGCGCAATTCCGCCGCGGGATATGTGCGATCAATGACAGATTTCAACTTTCGACTTACGTCGGTAACGTTGTGGTCACCTGTGTAAGGAAGGTTGATAAAAACCTGTTTTTTCGGCACTAACTGTGGTTGGGAGGCAGTCACTCGCTCCTTGCAATAAATTTCAATAAATTTGGCCGGGTATCCATTCGTGAACAGAACATTCTTTAAGAGCTCCTCCTCAGACTGTAGGCTGTCGGCCGTGCACAGTTTCCTTGCTCGGTGAAAAACAGTTCGTACCAAACTACGTTTGTAAGCCACCGGCGTAAATGAAGAGAACTGTAGGTACTGCCCACTCCATGTGGCTTTTCGATAAACAGACCTACTGAGTGTACCGTCTGAGCGCCTAGAAATAAGGACGTCTAGGAATGGTAATGAGTTATCTAACTCTTGTTCATAGGTGACATGGAGATTTCGATGGGCAGAGTTAAACTGATGTAAAAGGTTCATAAAATGATCAAAATCGGTGAATATTATGATATCGTCGACATACCGTTTATAAAGCAAAGAACGATCAATACAATCTGACATTCCATCTTCGACCATTCCAAGAAAAATATCAGCCAGTGTTGGACCCAACGGGCTACCCATTGCCACTCCGTCAATTTGCTTATAAGCACATCCGTCAAACTCAAATCGAATGTTTTCCGTACAAATAAGAATCAATTCTTTGAGGTAGTCGACAGGAATGGATAAAGAAATATTATGAGACAAAATAAAATTACATAGATAATCAACTGTTTCATGTAACGGAACGTTTGTGAATAGTGATTCAACATCGACGGAGTACATCTTTTGTGCGGAACTCACCGAGATGTTATCCAAGATATCACACAATTCAAAAGAATCCTTCAAAGAACGGGAACTGAAGGTTTTGCGGATGGGGTCAAGGAGCTGAACTAGCCATCGAGCAAGTTTGTGGTAAGGTGAATCATCCATGGCAAGAATAGGTCTCATTTCATTGTTTTGACGCTACGCGCTTAACCTATATAACCGAATGTTTTATGTAACCGACTGATGAGAATAAACGAAATGCTTGCATCTCGCAATGTATGTCTTCTTGTTGTCTTGATGAACTGGATAAAGGGAACTCAGTGTTTCAAAGCCTCTACATGTGTCAGCCACGGAAGGTATACTGAAACTAGTTGACTAGTTGAGGGGATATTTCTTGGTAATGGTTTCACTGGTGGTATCTGATATGGGAGTAGCCATTGACGGACAAGTGGAACGATCCGCACGAGTGAGAAGAGAGGTCTTTTCGCCGGACAGTGACGGTGTATGTAGCGCTTGAGAACTGAAGGCGGCGCCTGTTTTCAATCTATGTAGACGATCGGTCAGCACTTGCCATACTTGTGAATAATGTGCGCTATGGTGGTTTATCATAAAGATGAAACGCTGAAGTTTCAGTGAACTCAGGAAGAGACCAATTTTGCGACGCTTCAACCATCATATCCAGTAGTTGAACACTCCAGAAACTGGTAGTATGTCCTAAAACCTCCGGTTAGGTCAGATAACAATGTTATGTAGTCTGACGTGGCAATTAGGTGCGCTTAGCAAAATAAGGTATAAACCACTGGAAACATCACACGTGTGACTTTTGTCACCTAACGGAGTTTACTGAAATATTGATATGAGAAACAACAAGCGATCACGAACAGCGTCTTATGGCCAAGAGACGCAGTGACAAACCATCAAATAACCTATCAGGTGATCACAGTAAACAGATAAATCGGCCTGAAAGGTATTCCAGTCCGTTTCAAAAATCGTTTCCCTTATTCTTCTGGAATTTTCAGGAAGCCGAAAGTGTTGTTTTACTTTGCGCTCGAACAAAGAGTTAACTGCTGATTGTTACTTCTGCTACAAAATGTTAGAAACGATTAACAAGTGTAGTGTGAATTACCTCTTGATGGCCGTTCTCTAGAGAAACATACTGATAGTTACAAAATTTTGGTCAACATGAGCCTTCATTCTGGTAGGAAAAACGGTTGCACTTCCTACCCTGAGTGTCTTGAGGAGGCCGGTATGAAAACAAAAGGTCGCCCGAAAAAATGTAAAACAGTAGCTTTCGGTAGTCTACGAAAATCAGCAAAATATTCCAGCTAACTCATTGCCCACGCGGTTTGTGGGCCATTGACGCCAGACGTCGACAGACGGAAGGCAACTTACGTTGTTCAGGTTTTATTCTCAAGACGATTGGTCTGCCAGTTTAAAACCAACATCCATTTCTACCAAAAGCTTATTTCTTCTTAATAAATATTCCCGCTGTGCATTGACAATAGCCATGTCAATTACACCTCGAGCACTTCATTCTTTGAGGTCGATCAGAGTTATCTTGCTTTTAATAGGTACATTTTCATGTCTACCTTTTACTGGGATGTTTCTCAAATACAACACTAGTGTTCTGTGTGCTGTTTACACTAGACATTCCTTCAGAGATGTGTTTTTATACCAAACAACAAAAGCTTGTTAAAGCATCAGTAAACTGTGCGGTCTGTCTTGGAGGCAATATTCGGAACCATTGAAATGAGTAGCCGAATAAAGCAATCGTCATTCATTCTGCAGTTTAGAAGTCTATGGGGAAGCAAACAGCAAGGTCACAGTCTACTATACCACGGGAGAAGCATTCTCCATTCGTTGTGTCCACGGTTAATTTTTGTCATATCTGATCAAATTAACGCTCTGACTTCTAATAAATTCACCTGTCATTCCGAAAGAAAGGAAAATAGCAACGAACCTCGATAGTGAGTCTACCAAAGTTACAAAGTCCGAGATCAAACAGTCACGTAAACACAGCCAAATGTGACGAGTCACGCTGAGGAGAAGTGATAAAGAGTTAGTGAAACAAAGGTATGCAGAGATGAAAGACCGATAGTAAGTAAGAGGGGATAAACTTTATGCGAACGGGCTTTGAGCTAACAATATTAGGGCCTAATAGATTATCGACCTTAAAGTTCGTGGGAAGGATGATTTGTTGCGTGCTCAATTAAAGTGGTCTTGTCAGTTTTGGTAAAGTAGGGTTGCAACTGTTACTAAGAGAATATAGAATGTAGAAAGAACGATAAGGAAGAGTGGTATACACGAAGAGAGAAATCGTGGTCACCGAGCTTATATCAAACACGCCGTCGTAGTTGCACACTTAACACATGCAACTACTTTAATAAACGTAGTGTACAAAAATGTGGCACAACTGGACGTTATACGAACTTACCCTGTGCGCCTAATTGGCGAATGACAATTTTAGACCAAGAACCAAGGCAATGCACGTTGTTCGTGATGCTTCTCTTGAGGAGCCGTCCATGGATATTGTGAATAAACTTCCTTGTATCTACACACCCTTTGTTTAATTGGGTGTAGTGAGAAACGATATTAACACCTTAGAAAACGGGTCGCTGTAACTCAAGTGCTGGTTTCAGTCAAAAGGGGGAGTGTTGTTTTTCGCAACCGTGGAAACTCACTTTCATTTTTGCTCACTGAATTTCAGTGGCTGTGCAAGAGAACGCACGAAGTTAATCGATGGAAAACAACTGAACACAGGTAGTTTATCCTTAACATATACCCCCTAGTTCAGCGTAATATTTTACGTTTTGGTGGGTGCATGCGCTTCCTAGATTTACCAGCCACAAGTTAAACATTACTGTGCTCGGTTCTGTGTAGGACCTACTCTGATACTCTTCGGAAATTATTACGTTCATCTCGACGAAGCTTTCCCTTGATCTATGATTCCTTTGCGACCATGTATACTGTCCGGTGTTTGATATATCTGATCAATGATGTTTGCCGGTTCGGCTGCATAGACACATTTTCATGTTTTCCTTATTCAATCATTCCTAGGGTAACTTAAAACACTCATATCCACGAATCTGCTAGTCCACTAGAACAAATTCATTAGAGAAATAAACAAACAACTCATGCTGGATTTTGCCTCTCAAAAGGAACCTGATAATGGAACGGATCTCGTAAGCTAACGCGCCAGGGCGAATGCTGAGGCTGACAGTGTACGAAGTTATAATTCGCTGAAAATTTTCGTTATTGGTAGCGGTCATCTCTGCGGCAGTGCGAAAATGTGCAGTACAAGTGTGTGTTTTGTTTCCAATTTCGACTTCTCCTTTCTTGATCATCCCGTTCCTTCGAGTCGCTTTCACACGTATTGCTTCCCTCATTTACAACCGCCGACCTACACTGCGCCACGTGAGGCTATCCCGTGTAAATCCGTTGTTTTCTTACCGAGACGAATATGTGTTCATCTTTTTACCGCTCGATTTCCATAAAACTGCATAAGCGAAATCCTTTTCAGGTGTATACTGTTATTCAGTTTCCCGAATGCAACTCCATAACTATCTTCACTGAAGCCTGATTTAATGACAAAAAGCGTATCGGATTGTTAGAAACGAGGGTAGTAAGCTCCAAAGGCAAGTGGCAACACGGTGTTAAGTATTTTCGGACCAGCTGTCGTCGTTTTAACTGAAGCAACTGTTGAAGACTGGTAATACCAACTTGAAGTATTTTACTTTCAAAGTCGCTAACCGTACTGAAACGATGGAAAGCACTTCACCACGCTACGGCGTCTAATAATGAAGATGCAGATGGCCTAAAGTACTCTAGCAGTTCATATGCAAAACGGAAAGGTTAGAGCTATGCAATTTTACTAAACAAATAAGAATGACTACAGTTTTTCATCTGCTGCTGGCGACACTGTACCAAGGTAGCAGGTTGCATGTTGGAGCACGTCTACTTAGACCCGCTCGTACCCGACTATTCCTGAGCATGTCATTTGCATCTCCAGTGAGCGCTCAGCGGGAACATCGCTTTTCCCTGCTATTCCCTTTCAGCATAACAAAATGATGCACCGGTGCTGCAAAAGGGACAAAACCGTGTATTATTGGGGTTGACGTACCGGAATTCCGACCCAGCACTCGCAGGTTATCTCAAGAAACTGTAAGTTGTTCATCATCATCGTTATAATCATTTCATATCAACACTTTCTCCCTGTAGTTGATCACAATTACCTCAGCCACAGAATTCGCCCGACAGCTTGACCTTAATCGGCATTGCCGATTAAGGATCGTAGAGTGGATTTGAAACATCACAATAAATCGTTCACTGCTCAGTGTGTGCCATCTTTTTCGATTAATTTAAATATATATATATATAAAGAACGATTATATATATCAGACAACGTCGATGTCATAAGAGCCGAGAAGGGCGAACAAGGTACTGAGCGCGCACATTTCGGTGAACTGCCGATTGGTATTTACGTCAAGATGACAGTAAATGCCGCCACACTGGAGAAAATAAAGACGAGTCCAGCCATAGGGCAGTCCCCCGTTTGTTTACGAAATTAACCCCAATTCTGTAATGAGGTCGTCTCCGACGTTCTCAAAGTCCTACACTCACCGTGGCCTGGGAGTTGCCCTAGTAGTCCTACCGCACTTGCTTACATTACTTTGTGAAAGTAAGGTTGCTACGACCTACTTACATCTGAACTGTTATGTTTGTGTGTACCACAGCTTTGCTCGTGGGTGTGTAATGAATCTGCGTCACCTTCAGCACTGTCTGCTACAATTCCTAGAATAACAGTGTTTCAGCTATTGCAGTTGGGTTGTCGCCCAACCAGCCCGATGCTTGTTTGAATCCCGAAGGTCAACTGGAGTTTTCCTAGACATTCATCCACCTTGACAGCTGATGTGCGGTTGCATCAGAGGCCATTCCACGTCTATTTTCTCAGAGCCTTTACTTGTTACACTGAAGTCTGCCTGCTGTATGGTGAGTAAGTCAGTGGATGAAGTTTGCTTGCAGGCTCACGTGAGGACGGTATTGTCCTTTCGTTACGACTTGTGAATCGCACTAACATAAGGCTAATGGAACCCTAAGCGTACAAACCAAAGAGCACTCGCCCAGCGACGCGATGCCCATAACTCGGGAAAAGCATGGTAATCTAGAGTATTTTCTGGTTGAAAGTATATCCTACGACTGTGTTACGATTTTACACTGACCTATTCATTTAGTTTAAACGTTTACAAGGGAGTACTTTCTCAAGAATGACAGGAGCTTACCTGCAAGCCTTGATCAGGCGCATCCTCCGTTCGACCACAAACTGATAGGACGCCAACGAGGGAATCAACCTTTTCCTTTCTGTGCGAAACGCGGGCAATAAAAAATTGATAAGATAAAGTATCACATGATACTCTAATTCACGGACACAGTAGTCCCAATAGATGGGTTCAAGAATACTACTGACGAAGCCAATGAGAAACATACAAAGCGGTGGTTTCACGATGCCTGCGACAGAGACGAAGGACAGTACAAATGCTGTTCAAAACGCCAAGCATTGTGATGAATTCTAAACTTATATGTCTTCACTGATCGCGATTTGAAATTGGTGCACATTTTTAGTAACGATACTGTCATATACATTTTATATTTGCAAATCGCACAAAATATCTTGAACCTTTCACTCGAAGTCGACAATATTTTAGAATGATAGACGTGCAATTCCGGCGTTAGGCGGCATTTAGAATTTAATCGCATGACTAATCGACTTTCCAGGGGACTGCAACGCAGTTCAAGCTTCTCATTAAGTGAATCAGCGAAGAAATCAACTAAGTTAGAAGTTGAAAGTTTTCTGTACAATTTTTACTTTTGTACCTCACGATCGATGCCTGGCTTCCAACGACTAGCGGTTCACAACCTCTAGCACTACCAACAGAGGGCCCTTAACCGACGGTGTCGCATCCAAATGACACCAACATCCGTTAACTGATTGCCATAACATTGATTTGCGCTTCGTCTCTGGGGGTGCACCGGAAGGAGAACATTAGGCAATGACGAGTTAAGTAAAGCGATAAGCATTAGGCTACTTGGAATTTCCATTCCTCAGAAGGTAAGACTATACGATGCACGGTATGCTAAACGTGGCACGTATTACTGCAACCTACACTCCGGTCGTTCTCGTTTGATTATCTGTTATATCTGTGGACCACCTTTGAGCAAAGTAGAGAAACAAAATGACATCGTCCTCCTGAAGCAGAGTTTCGGCCGTAGTCTTGTGAAAGAGAACAACAACAGGAGCGAGCATAAAGCAGAAGCCAAGTATGCCGTTCGCGCGTTTTACACAAAAATGACCAAAATGGCGCTGAAAACGCAGCAGCACGCTCTGCTATACAGCTTAAACCCCATCCATGTGCGCCTTCCAGTTCCAGTTGCACCTTACATTACTTGACACCGAAGGTGTTTTCTGTGATTCAATCCTTCGCCAAGATTTCCATAAGATAGTTGATGGTTCACGCGACGGAACGAGAAGACATCAGTTTGAATGATACTACCATCAATATTCAAAATCCACTGATTCACTCATAATATTATTTACCTCCCCCAAATTTTCGTACTTCCGATGTCGAATAATGCCAGCTAGATCAGTCGTCTTTTCAAGGAATGGAAAAATATTTCCGCCGATTACAAAAAGAACACAAATTCAAGTTATAATTCGCTTTTTGCATACCATTCTCCATCCATTCTGATGCCGTTTGGCATACCAGTTCGCGTTATATTGACCATATAAAGGACTACAGTAGATCACTATGAGCAGAAATTCCAAGCCGTTTGTTTTCGCGCCAGTACTGCAACATGCAAGCTGGCCGTTTTAATCTGACTGTCTGCAACGCTTGCGGATCAACTATGAGGCAATGTAGAGACACAGGGGAACGGCTTTCTTTGGGAGTAAGGGTTCCAACAACAGTCCTGTGAAAGGGACCAACAGGAACAAGCGTGAGCCAGAGACCCAGTAAGCTATGCACACGACTTACACAAATTAAAGCGGCACCGACAACAAGCCCTGTTACGCATTTCAAATGTAATCCGTGTGCGCTTGCTGGTTTCGCCTGCGAGTAATTTCATCGAGTTGCATAGATGTAAGCCACACTTGTAGAGTTGGTACACATATTTTTGAGTCTATAGTTACCTGTTGAAATGTGGATGGTTGAATCACCCGAAGGAACAGTGCTCGATATTAGTCGTAGGAGGTGGTTTTTGGGGTGACTGGTGTTGAAAATAAGTCACCACATGTTCCCTTATCCTCTGTTTGTTCTTCTTGCAAAGGCTCATTTAGAAAAAATTAGTGCCGTCCCAGCCTTCTTTGTTAGAAAACGAGCGATGATTGGAAATCACCGTAATGATTTTTTGTTTCACTTTCACTATTGCCGAAAATTATCCATAGGTATTAAATACTGACGTCGGTGGATTAATACATGAATTTACAGTATACCCTGGATGGGGGCAGGCGGAATATTCTAGAAAGTATGAAATATGCGTATTCTGTTTTGGGAAATATTTTTGTTTCAATGTTTGGAAAAATTTCGTCAGGGACGCTAAGGAATCGTTGTAATTTCATAGCGGAATACGTCGACCAGGTAGTTGAAATTTGTGACTTGGTAGATAGAAGGAGTTGGCAACGAATGATTAATGAACACCGATTGAGATGCTTCAGCACCAGTTGACTGGTAAACGTTATTAGCCGAGAGAGTATATTCTTTACTTTCACATCGACGCTCACTACCTTACGGCGGTCACAACCGTAGGTGCATTGCACCTCAAACTCCCACATTAGACACTCACTGTGGGACCAGATTTTCTGATGGCCGTCGCTAAGTGTTCTTTTGGGTGAGTGCGCTTCTTCGGTCGCCCATTCGCATTCTCAAGGTGGTTGTTCGTTCGATTTCCGAAGTGAACATTTGACTGTGTATGGATGACCCACTTAGGCTTTAGATAAAACTAACTCCACACAAGCTAGTTCATGAAGCTCGAGTCTGTTTCTCCATCTATTTTAACATGTCGGTTGGACCTTCAAAATTGTTCAGTGTTCTCTAACTCTTCTAAGTAGCCACGCGACGAAACAGACATCGGCTTCTGAGTGAATCCGTTTGATCAGCGATTATAAGGTTGATTACATCAACCTACACTTTTTCTCACAGCATCTGGAACACGGAAGCAGCATAACATTATGTCGCATCCAAAGACCACTCATGCTTCTCGCATTTGGACCGTCATTTTATCCATCACGAGCGTTCCGACACGTATGTGGTCCTCCATTATCTCGTGAAATGTTTCGAACAAATGGCACAGGGAGGCGTATTCTTCACTTCGAACATAGGCACACAACACAGATCATCCATTACCCATCCCGTCTGTAACCAGACACTGTTGAAACTTCAGACTACAGCGGCAAGTGTGAACTGACAGAGAACCTACTCGTGTCGGTTGGTTTCTTGCGTGGCATTGACGTTTGCCACATCAGAAAAACGTCTGAACAACTGCAATCGCTGCTTCTGTACGAAACACATGTGTGTGTATCTTTTATTTTCGTCTATGATGACACGCAGCACGTCGTTTTTCTCTAAATGATTCAGAATCTGTGGCAGATTTTCCCCAATGGTAATATATGCGAACCCACCTACATATTGTTGGGGGTTTCAACCGACGACGAATTTTGAAAATATCCTACCTACCACAAACATCCGCAACATACTACTTCAACCCAGCGGTAGGAGTGTTGTACTTGAACAGATGCCCCCCAGTCGTTCACCGTGCCTGCAGTGAGCCGACGAATGTTTTGGTTGCGCGTTGTACAGGAGGACAGTTATGTCGTCGTTGCGCTCCAACGTAAAAGAGCTAACGACAAACCTGTTTTCTCGTAACGACGTTGAAGCGTGATCAGCGACACGTATCATATGGTCTAGGCAATAGGAATTATGTGAAATCAACTCACTAAAGGAGCCGCAATCAACGGCTTTTGCCCCTATGCCGCTTGTGCTTTATGCATTGATACGCCATCTGCCGAGTAAACTCTGTGGTAACTACACCCACACTATCATATTTCAAGCGTTTACTGTCTGATTTTCTGTTGAAACCAGGGGCGTAAAGACACTGGAATCCTTCATGTACCTATCTAACCAACTTCCAAACTCGTTAAGGCCCGAAAATTCCCCATCCACGAAAGCACCTCTGAAGCCTTGTGAATAATCCATCACCTCAAATGGGATGTAGCATGAAATCGAATTCCCCTGCAATAGGCCGACAAAAAATGTATCAAGGCATTCCGCATCAAAATTTACGTAGAGTACAAAGTTCATCAACATGGGATAATTAACCGTTAATCAGGCATCGAAAATTACTTCACCGGAGACGCAGTTACACTGTCACAAAGCCAACCACTGTGTAATATTCCACAATGGAGGAACTCACGTAAGCGATAGTAATTCACTGGGCAAGGGACGGAATGTCCACGTGCTGAAAAGGGATCGTACGAGAGTTAGTCACGGAACTGGTGAGTTGGAAGCTGTATTCACAACCATCCAATGAAGCACACAAGCCAGTAGAAAAGGTGTATTTAGCAAGACATGCAAGAACAGGTGCACAACAGCGCAATTTGTTATACGGTATACAAGTCAGCAAAGCAAGCGTCTTACAATTATGCGTTGTTTTCTTCTCTTGGTTCTTTCTGCGCCTCATCCAAGTAAGTGGCCGCTGAGAGACCTGGAACGGAGAAAGAAAAAGCACATGTTGTTAGGCGCGCAGTTCGGTTGGTGTCGTTGTAACGCGCAACGGAAACCAGCGAGCGCGCACTAATTGAATTTGAGTTGTGTGACGGGGCGTGCTGCTGTGTTGTTAGTGCTGCTTCAGATCACGTTTGTGTAAGTCGTGTGCATGGCTTACTAGGCCTTCGGCTCATGTTTGTTCATATTGTTTCTCTTTCCAGAACTGTTGTTCGAACCCCTACTTCGGAAGAGCGTTGTCCCCTGGTGCGTCCACGTTGCCCGAAGGTTGGTCCGCGAAGTCACGGGCATCCAGAGTAGAGTCGGCTGGCCTGCATGTTACATCGTTACAGTTTCACTTGATAGATGGAAATTGCCCGCGGGGAGTGAAATCTGCCGTTAGACGGCGATAAAACGAGGAATCATTGAACACCGGACGATATTTCCGTGGTATCGCCCAGGAATGTGAAAGTCATAGGTTTCCATGACAGAGTGCATCGGGAGAGGTTGAAGGATTTGTTTTAGTCAACCGTAAAGGGTTTGTCATTCATTTGGCGCCGAGATCGAAATTTGAGATTGTAACGCATTTCGCTGTCGTGTGATTGGCGCTATTTTGGTTTTCGTTTGAGCAAGTTGTGTGCACGACTTACTGGACCTCTGGCTCATGCTGTTTCGGTTTGTGTTACCATCCCAGATTCTCGCTGTGCTCCCGTCCTTCAAAGAGACGCTGTTCCTCTGCTTCCACTCATTCGCGCATTACACGATGGCAGGCGTTGTGACGGTATAAATGTAGTATCTTGTGAAGAATTTTTTCACGTGTGCTTAGTATTTAACTGATGTTCTCTTATATTCCATTTTAGGTCATGGATTATTTACAGAGCTTCAAAGATGTTTTTAAGGATCGCGAATTTGCTAGCTCCAGCAAGTTCAAAGGTTGCTGGGATGGGTACATTGAGGATCACAATGTTCTGTACATGCTTGGTCCAAGCAAGAAATCAGGCAGTAGACGTTTGAAATGTGATCATGTGAGTGTGCTTGCTGTTGAGTTTACCGGTTGGATGGCGTTCTGCTGTTTAAAACACAAGCGACATAAAAGCGAAAGCCGTGGAGTGCGACGTGTTTAGTGAGTTCAGTTTACATACTTCTCATTGCACAGTTCCCGCGATACATGCTGCCAATCACGCTTTCACGTGGTTAGGGGAAATACCGTGCTGGTTGTTAGCCCTTTCACGTTGGAGCACAACCACGACTAAACTGCCTTGCAGTACGATGCACATCCAAGGATTTGTCGGCTCTGTAGCCCTCGTCTCGCCCTCTCACGCGTCCTATCACTCGACAAGCTGACTAGTCTACGTGACGCTCATTGCCCCAACCTGCATATGCCCGTTCACCGGCCCGACTGCTCTCTTCCATACCCGAGCGCACGCACACGCGTAGTCACCATCTGCGCAGTGAGCCAGGTGGAACGCTCCAATTGGATGTGAATCCGTGCGGTCGATACACAGGCATGCATGACGCGGTCGGATCCGGATCGGAACACAACCGCACCACAAAACTGACGGCCAACTGAACAGGACAGGACACGGTCCAGACGAGCGCTACTGCATTAAGCTTGTACACCAAAATCCCAACATTAAAGATCCAATCCAATGACTTGACCTTATTATTGACCATCTCTGAGATATCTTTATTTGATGGTGCGTACTCAAGCTATCACGGTTGAGAGTTCCACTACAAATTGGTGCCGCGACCCGTTTTTGGATCAATTCTCCGTCTCGCACTTGCGCCGCAAATTCACTTTGAGATCTGTTCGCCTAGCATTTCTCCAGCGCGCACTGTTTGTCATCACTCAGCATCCGTCCATCACTAGCTATGGAACAGAATCTCATTGATGACAGCAACGTTAAGGACCTATTCGTGTCACCACTATCAGTCAAACATCCCATTTTCTGGCAATCAGACCCAGCCCTGTGGTTTTTGCAGATTGAATCGATTTTTCGCAAACATCGTATAACCTAACAGACCAATATGTTTGATTATGTGGTTGCTGAACTCCAGCCAGAAACTATGCACGAAGTTCGAGACATTATTGCCAATCCCGACACTCTTACTCCATATGCTGTTCTGAAACGGGAGCTCTTGAATCGAGTGTCTGTGTCCGAACACAAACGACTACGGCAGTTACTCAACGATGTACAGCTAGGTGATCGTCGTCCCTCCCAATTGCTGCGCCACATGCGAACTTNGTCACTGGCAACCGTAAGTGATACCCCACTTAGCCTGTTACGTACGGTTTAACTGTAGATCAGCTTACACAGCAAGAGGAGGACTTCTACTGATGCGGAACCGAAAGCATGCAGGATTTCTGATTTCTAACGGAATATTCCGGATAATGATAACATGTACATATAATAAACTTATCCCAACATTTCAGTATCGTGACGTTGTGACTGTGGGGTGCACGTAGGCTGCCGTCGAACGGTTCACCTCGGATGGCTTCATGCGGTACAGTACTTCACTTCTCGTTAAACCTGTTTGCTTTTCTGAAGACATGAAATTCCACCTCCATGATGGTCAGGTAACCGAAAAAATTCACCGATTTGTTGGTTACCTTAGGGCCAAAGCAGCTTACGCCGATTACGGTGAGCAGTATCTACTTTAAGCAAATCACGCCGGCTTTCGCCCGCATTATGTTTAAAAGTCATCAGCTGCAGCCTTATCTACTTACCTACGGTGCCTCCAAATTTTAGTGGTTTCCAATCGCACGTGGGGATGATAATAATCACCCAAACTTACCAACTGTCCGCACCTATTTCGAGAAATATCGAGTGGAACGTTTGAAAAAGATGGTCTACAACTTATACGGTTCATGTTTATTAATCATTGGTTGCTACCTCGCTCTATCTATCAGATCGCGAAACTTCAGCTATCTCGTCAACATATTGTAGTGCACAGAGCAGATACAAGTTCACAGTTGACTGATCGTAGGCTGAAATATAGAGAGGAACTTTCAAAGAAGGGACAATCAGACAGCGAACAAAACAACACGACCACGGAACACAGGGAGAACAATAACGGCAGACAGCGTGTATCGGCCAGATGTTACCACAAGCACGTTACATCAAAACGGGTGTACGGAATGGGAACGTTCGGGGGTGGAAACGTATACAAGGAGAGTTTGAGGATGTATTCAGCGACGGACGATCGGTCCACCCAATTGAGCCAATCCCGCATCCTTCCTCTGCGCCGGTCTCTGGAATAAGAGCGAGAGAAGAAAGTAGGTTAACAAAATTACAAGTGTGGCGTCTTAAGCCACTACAATATTTAGTTATTAAATTAGCGCAAATCCTGAACGTCATCGACAAACATCGTTTATACATGAAAACAAACAGTTCTCACAACAGAATGGGCATATTTCATACTTTCCTAAATAACTCTCCCATAGTTACTTATATGATATTCCAAACTCACATATTGAGGGTAAACCAACGACAGCATCCACGTCCTGCGGATAAACCTCAGCCAATGGATAATTTCGATCTCAACGCCAAATGAGGGACAAACCGATTAACACTCAGCTAAAACAAAGCGTTTCGGGTCGCGTGATCACCTCTGTCACGGAAATGATTGATTCCCATATTCTTGGCCAATACCACCGAAATATCAGCTTGTGTGCGTTGATGTCTCAGTTCATCGTCGTCTAACGGCAAGTTCTACTACCGACAGATTGTTTCTATCTTCATTGTCACCGTAGTAACAATGCCAACCAAAGTGCAAGCCAAATAAACCGTGCCTCATCCCTACTCTTCACGGGTTTCTCTGCGTCCGCGTACCTGTACCAAAAGGAGGCGGCATCGAGAGAATGTCACAAAATGCTCCCAAGATGCCTGTTTTGCTGACTTGCACACTGCATACCTCACATCGTCGTTCACCCGTTTTGCGTGTGCAGCTAAGCAAATACTTCCCACCATTCTATGTTTCCAAATCAGTGTTTGCGCATACGGCTTCTAACTAACCAGCTGTGTAAATAAATTTCGTCCTATCATTTCTAGCACATGAAAATTCTATGCCCTGTATGGTGAATTACCACTGAATAAGTATCCACCATTTACGGAATAACGCATCATTGCCGTCGATTTTTCAGGTGATTGTCTTTTGAACCTTTAGGAATGCTTGTTACCTGTGTTCCGCTACGTAGAACTCATGCAAATTTTTACTGAGAAGTTCAGTGGTAGTCACCGGTCAAATAATAATAATAATAATAATAATAATAATAATAATAATAATAATGGTATATTTCTCGACGCATTTGTAAAAAGCACACTCAGGAGAGCGTGATCAATGCAATATACATAATTGAACAACAAATTTGAAAACTGTACAACGAGTCAGCTATGTGAGTAGAGCAACAAAACAGACAAAAGCAGACATTATATGAAGGGAAAATTCAAGTTTAGACAGGAAACTTCGAGCTTCATAGTTCTGAGAACATAGTGCTTGGGGTCTGCACAATTCGACAAAATAATTGATTTGTTACATCAATTGGGATTCCGCAAGGTGATTGCTGGCCTGATGCTCAAGTTCGTGCCAAAAGAACGGTGGTTGGAGGATGGAGAGGGTGTATTGGCGAAGATTTTGACCATTGTTCCGTGTAGATAGTCCCGAAAAATGTGCAGAAAATTTTTCATGATGTGAGCGAGGTGGGGACGCATATATTTTCGCGGAGAGCGTATGGACCTCTCAACCGGACGTCATTCTTCGCTCAACTTCCTAAGAATTTCGAGGAGTTTGTGATATGCTCAACCGTTGCGGAATTTTAAGTGTCACGAATGGGTGGGATGTTTTCTCGCGCGGGATATATCAGTGAAACCAGGAATGGAGAGAGGAATTATGCTATAAACGGGATAACGTGAAACGGACTATGTGAGCTATGACAAACAGTGAAACGTGAATTCCGGCATAACCTTCTATGTGACGTTAATAACATTGTGTTGATTGATGAAATGTATACCACATGCGAACAGCTGCTATTGAATAACGCGAGAGGAGATCGATTATAAGTTATTCCTAGTATGCGATTATTGCCGAATATAGATGTCCATTATTTTTGTACATACGGTATATAGAATGAGAAGAATGTTTGACAATACCGAGAGGTTGCCGGGTGGTCTATCATTGGAAACATCCCGAAAGCAGAATTTCGCGTAAATCACACTCGACAGTTTTAGCATCCTCCAGTGTATCCACCGTTAGCAAGACATTCTTGCCTGCAGTTGGAATCTTCAGTAGATAAAGATGATGACCACTATTGGTTGCATTCATTCTGAACGCATATCATGCGTAAAGAGGAGGTGAGTTTGCCCCCAAAAAGCCAGACCATAGTTTTATGCGTATCGCAGGATAGACATTGAGGGACAGTCTCACCAAAGAGAGTTCAGTGCCCACCTACAACTTTCAGTAATATGTACAAAAAATCATTTTCTCTCCGGCTGAAACCATGACTATTGAACACTTGTGGAACCGTAGCAAATACCCGACAGGTTGTTTGTTGGAACCAGCCACTGTAACAAGACTTTGTTGGGAGTGGTTTCCTTGTACATCGCACCGCAATCGAACAAAATTCGCGCATTCCCAGCTTTACTCGGATTTAACTCCGGGTGGTGGGTTAGGTACTACCACCGTCAAACATAGCAGTGGGCCCTACGATAAACGTAGCTCGTTGCTCACCACGAGATATACCAACTTAGTCAGAAAATCCTCGACCGACAAACCACATGCCAAACGTGCGCTGAGTCAATCATTCCAACCCGAAACCCCTTAAGCTGTGATCTCTAGCCTTAATGTTTTTAACAGTGACATGGAGCCCCGCAAATTTCAGCCAAAGATGGTCTTCAGAACTTATGGCCGACACTTGTTCGCAGCCAGATGCTCCATCAGTTACTCTGCTTCGGACACATCGCAGTCTGTTGGCAAAATGACCATACCTTTCTTCAGCAAGATGAGAAGCGTGCCAACTAAGTGGAGCCATAGCTAAACATCCTTCATGGGTATGGTTTCTGCTCTTTCAATCGGCAGGCTCTCGACAGTGAAGGCATTGCCGTGATCTTACTTCTGTAATGCAAAGACTCAGTTTTCAAACTCGGCTACTGACATTTAGTGGCGTCTGCTTTATTCAGTGTAAGAGTTTCAAGCGTCAGCTTGCCTGTTTGAAACTTTAAACGCTCAGCAAAGGACTCATCCATGAAAACAGTAGCACAGACGTTACCTGTGGAGGCACAAGTTCCAGTCAACTCCACAGCCCCAATCAGCTTGAGCGACACAGAGCCAAGATAAATTCTTCTGCCGTACAAAAAGATGTCCCGTCAAGTTGAATTCTGACCTCGAAGGCGTAGGATCTTTCTGCTTTAAGCTACGGCGTCTTCCTCCATACGGAGGCCGCGAGAATTTCACACGGACTGCAATGAATGGACGTGTAGATTGGCAATAGGCAGAAAGTTCCGTTCAAACATTCTTAAAAACGTACATTGTCCTTCTAGTGACACCCTTAGATTTTCCGTTCGTCACCACATACTGCACATTGTTACACTCTTCTTACTACTTCGAGGACGGATGACATGTGGAGTATCCTTTGGAAATCCTGGTGGAGACCCACGGCATTTTTTCCGCCGATCCGGTCCTAGGATGATTGGACTATGAGTTGACCGTACAAGTTACTTAAAATTGAAACTCTCCTCCGTAAAACCCGGGCAGTTCGCTGAAATAAGTCTCCGAGCTAGCATATTCAACAGTCAGTTGTATCTGTCCATTTCTATAACACACGATGAAGAAGTTTATGCCAGATAACCAGATGGTTGGTAGGGCATTTAAATGGTTCAACGTCAACTGACTTCTGTTCATCCGGGTTGCCTGATGTTACAGGTCTTTACTGCCACCCATGGCGATTTATGGGCCATAAAACACGTCCCAACTAAGAGCTGTGATTATTTCATGGAGCTTTTCAAAAAGTTGTTTCATGTTTTTGTTGCCTGAGTTACTTTTACTTTCCTACACAGCACAGCGCACTATTTGATGATTAAATTCACTCAATCCTCACGACGGTAAATTAGGTAACTCAGCTTCTGCCCTTCCTCATTTAATCTGTTGACCGAGCATAGCTCGTAGTTTCGCTAGAAGTCATGGAACTTCGACGGCGACCCTTCAGATATTTTTTAGGGTGAATTCCGGCAGGTCCACGTTGACAACTAGGATGTGCACACACTTCTCCATGGAACGCATTCGGAATCCAATATTGCGTGGGCTATGTGAAGGACGGGCGGGGATGACGGTTGTGTCTGCCCACCCAGGTAGCCAACCATTCTCACCGAACACAGACCCTTTATTCGGCCCCCTGAAAAAATTCTAACTGTGCTGTCATGAATTTTAGTTTCCGTTCTTTTGGGCGCTTCTGCTTCTCTAGAATGACATTGTTCATCACCAAATGTTACTAGGATGAACGGCGAGTTGTGGCTGGAGAAGAGCCAGGTAGTTTAGTTGCAAACTCCATCCATTTCGGTAGACTACCATCATCTATATAACGACGTGTGGGAATGACTGTCTTGTTCTAGGGGCCTCGGGCATAGTACAATCATTCTTAGAAGCGTCCCCGCCAATATCAAGGGAGTCTTTATATAAAGTGGAGTGGACAAAGGATAAACTGAGGTAGAGACAGTGAAATCGTAAAACGGTGTCCTGATGTGTTCAACAATGTGACTTGCCTGGGATCAGCAGTCAAATGTCTGAGATGGAAAACGGAACTTTTCTCCGCAAAAAGAACCATAGAGGTGAACGCCGGTAATTTGGTTGTCCTCGGAAAATGTCGAGATCAGTGATAACCGGGAGAACGCAGCAATTCAATATGTACGTCGAATTCATTCCGCTCGGCAACTTCGATATAGGAACCCACAAGTTTCAACCAATTAACGGATAAATCTTATCGCCTCCAAAGTATATCTATCAGGCACTGATAGTCCAGGACTTCTATAGTTTTTGTGCTACGCTCAGTCTATCGACGACGCCCACCTATGAGCTGGGTATCAAATAATCGTGTTTGTGATGCGGCGAACTTCCATTGAAATGCAATTTTGCCGGGCAACCGAGTCCAATTGGAAACTGGCTGCCACAAAGACGAAGTAAGTAATGATCAGCAGCGTAGATATTTGATTAGCTTGTCATCCTGAGCGGAACCATATGACGCCTGCGTACAAAACTCACAACTGGCCGTCTGCTCTGCGTCGCTGTTGATTTCACCTACAGACTGCGTAGTTGATTTAAACTTGAAGGACTAATAATATTGTTCACGAGTGTGGCATTTATTTCTATCCAGAATGCGCCGGTAAATGCTTTTTGTTTATCTTCTCAACTCCAATCATTCTGATATGGTGGAGCCCATAATGACAGGGGTTCTAGAAGCACAAAAACCGGAGAACCACAAAAAAGCAGCAGGAAATTTTACCATTAAATTAGGGAGAAAATATCGAAAAATATCTAAAGGAAGAAAAGAGTTACAGAAAAAGAAAATGAGTATCCTGAACATATGGGAGTGGAGACCAACGATTCACGTGGATTCGGCTGTGTACATTAAGTCGCGCAAAAGCGGAGTGATGAGTAGCAAGTGAGAATTGAATTACGCAGAGAAGTACTGCACACTCGCATACAAAAACCAGGACAAGTCTGATCGACTGAAACTATGAAGTCTTCAACATACATCCATGGAAATTCCACTGAGCTCACCGCCATGCCTGAGAAGCGCGGTATACCGCCCGACAATGGGACGCGGCCAAATTTGGCTACAGCAAATAAACGTTTCCAGCAACCTTGATAGAGTCGGGATTAAACAGTGGGGCGACAGTTCACAGCATTGCCATATGTGCTGCCCTTGTGACCGGGTATCACGCGATGGTGCTCTCACTTACCTGAAATTTTGCTCGCCTCCAGTGAGTGACAAACTAATGCAAGTGATGGAGACCCCAAGTGGCCCGTGTATTCCATGAGGAAACCAGGTTTTATGTTGTCTGGACCAAGTGACTTACGTGTCTCTGGGCCCTTGCGCTTCCTGTGAACAGACGCTCGAGGTATCCTGACGTCCATAAAATCACTGGCGCCAATGATTGGGGGCTTACCAGGGTGCTGTGGTGCAACGCGAGTTCGGGTTTTATACACGGCACCCAATCGTGATGCAGTAGTTTCCAATGCGTCACTGCTCATTTCGGTGTTTCCCCAAGAGAATATCAGTGATGGGCATGCCTGATTCAGATGCAGATAACCAAGGAAGGCTTGCATAGAGCGTCGTTAGATTATGCTTCAAACCTTCGCAAAATCGTTCTAGTGGACATCGCGCTCGTGTCCAACTACGGCATCCCATCTGTTGCATAGCGCTGTGTATGACAGGCAGGCCCCTTCAGTGTCCCCGTACAGAAGCCTATTCAATGTCTTGCTCTCGGCGACCACGAGCTTGAAGGTGTTATGCCTCATCTTCCCCGGTTCAACAGGCCTTAGATGCACATATTCTCTGATGGTGTGGCGAACAATAGTCTTAGGCACTACCCAGTAGACACCAACTAGTACCAGTAGACCATAAGCCTGACTTGCCCTAGCCGGGGTCTTTCTTAAGGCGAGTACATTTAGACGGTGAAATGCACACTGGTTTCTGAGTGCATCTTTCACCTACGCAGTCTGATGAGTAAGATCAAACGACACACTGATATGATAGCTTAACCCTAGGGGAGGGGTGCGAATTGTGTTGGCTAGCATTGTGTGTTCACTTGATAATGCAAAATCCAATCCTGAGGGCATGGGATCTGTACGCTATCTCGTCGAGGTCTCTGTGTGTTCTGTCAGACCTAGGACAACGGGGTCACCAGGATCCAAGGAATCATTTTCAAACAAATTGAATATTATGACCCCTAAGTTGTTAGGAACCTGCTTAGACGTAGTGGTTGGGGCGCCGAACAGACATCTGGGATTGTCACGAGACGCGCACTGGTTCAGGAGGATGCTGGTAATGTACAAGTGTCACCAGCTATTCTAGAGTGTGCCACACCTGGTGAGTTGCTGGGTAGTTCTAGAAGATCCCCACCATCCACCGGGCTAATTTTCACCAGATTAATTGAAGACGGAAGAAAAGTGACTGATCTTTCTAAAGATTTTTCGGAGAACCCGTCTTAAGAATGTGTGGGGTCTCAGTCGAATTTTTCAAACTGGTCTGGGCTTAGTTACTACTAATTCACCCCGGGTTTGTGTCGATGGTGACTTCCCACATTCACCAAGTCTCGTGAGTGGTCAAATCGATATTGACTCCCCACGATCACCGCTGAGATTATCGTTCTTAAGGGTGGAGTTGTCATGACTGGATTCGAGTATGGGGTGTGGAAAGGTGATATGAAGTTATTCATGCCGCACTGTTCGTGAATGGTAAAAATATTATGAGGCCTGTTTAATTCCGCCACCTTTCATTTAAGAACATCTGAAACTAGGTGGCAGAGTGGGACGATTGATCGCTATCAGATTGTTCCCATACAGCGAGATTATTTAAGTCATGTGAGTAAACCTGTAGACATCGTTGATCATCTTGGTGTACGAGATCATTTATAATAATTGATAAACGATCCTGCGTTAAGAGCTTTCAGTCAGGGGAGGTTCATCTCAGCCTGGCCGCAAAATCCGAATTAACCGAATATGACGCAGCTTGCCGTGGTGTTGTTGGAATGGTTCTGGATTCTGGTTGTGTAAGCCGTGTCACTCCTTGAATGGCCTTTGAATCACGCTTGTTCGTATTGTCCACTTCTACACGACTGACGCTGAAGTCCGCTGTCCTACGGTGTTTCCAAATTGGATGGATTTGGCCTACGGGTATAACGAGTTCAGTCCAGTTTACCTGCTACACAAGGCGACCACACAAGTTTGCACTGTACTAGACCAGCGCTGGGGGCGGTCACGAGATTACTCCACGTTGAACATCTTGTGGATGCTTGCTGCTAGTTAAGTCGGAAGGATGTTCCGGAAGTTACCGAAAATTCTTGGCATATCCGGAAACATTCTACAATATGTGATGCCGACTGACCTAAGATGATTTGAATTCTGACCACTGGTAACACAGTCGTAGCTCTATCAACCATAATAGGAACACACAACATAGTGCTCCTGTGCGCACGTGTTTCGCAAATTAATGTTCATTTTCTGTGAAACTATCGAAAAGTGTGTGAAGTGGTCGGGCGACACAGTAAGATCGATTGAAGAACAACACTTGGTGCACGTAGAAAACATCATTTCGATTTCGACTAGCCAATACGGCCTCCTTGGCGAATGGTTTCCAAATTCGCTAACCTCAGGAAACCGTTGATGACATGAGCATCGTGAAACTCAGGCTGGACGACAGCGGTTTCATGGTGAAATTGTTCACCTAGATGAATAATCTGCACTTGCATCACACTGAATAATAGGATTTGCGACAGTTAGACGCGTTGCCAATCGATAACCCTGCAATCGTTTCAAGTTGACCATCACTGACATTTGATCGCAGCCTTCGCATTCAGATGGACGTTCCAGCCAGCCAAACCAAATTCCCAACTACTCATTAGCAATACTGCAATCACTATGGTTAGCAGCTACAGGTCACTCATTCCGTTGGGCACATTATTCAACAGCGATTCGGTGGTCAACGCCAGCAGTTGTCAGTTTTTGATTCGAGTGGCTTTTTCGGCAAAACTGTCATCAGATTCCGTAATGGGCCAGCAATAGCCCAGCGTATCCGATACTTCGAGTGAGAATTTCCGAAGGTGGGCTCACAAAGCCAAGGGGTGCCATGTAGTCGAAAGTACCACTCAGGAGAGCGAATCTTCAGAGAGGCTCTTAGCATTTTACCAACTTCTGACCACAATGTTGTTTCCGCATTTGGTGTTCAATAGCTCACTTGGGAACGTCAGTGGCATCCACTGGGTGAGAAGTTGGTCTTGTGGAAGGAGCAGATATTCCACAGAGCTAAAGGTGGTGGGCTACATCTATAGGGTACATTGCATATTCTTTATGTGTGTTCAGTATGGGTTGACTGCATATATAGGATGTTTATCTACGTCAGCCTATGCGCTCTTAAGGATATTGGACATTAGATGGAAATAAGATGGAATATTCCATCTTACGAGTATATCAGAAATGTGGATGTTGATGTATCGTGTATACATACTCGATGGATACAAGCAGTATATGACTCAAAAAGGCATGCGCTTCGCGTAATAATTATATGCTGTACCAGAACTTCACCTGGTCAACTAA
This sequence comes from Paragonimus westermani, assembly GCA_008508345.1. Classification (NCBI taxonomy): domain Eukaryota; kingdom Metazoa; phylum Platyhelminthes; class Trematoda; order Plagiorchiida; family Troglotrematidae; genus Paragonimus; species Paragonimus westermani. The sequence goes on from QNGE01002916.1 coordinate 29,364, forward strand.
TGAGTTAACTAGTAATCAGGGTTATCAAACTAGCCAAACGATTCTACTGTGTCCTTGGGAGAAGGTCCTATGAGTACCTTTTATTTGCCTACACAGGACGTTTTTAGGGCAGTTGTGAGATGCGCTTGAGACGAACGTGCTGATTAGACATGAATATTTTTTCTCAGGTAAACTGAACATCGTTCACAAACGATCGCAGCTGTCACGTTCCAATACGCTTCATCGGGAATCATCAAGTCTGGAGAACAAAACCCCAGTTTTGCTCCTGTTAGAACCAGTCACCAGTGTAGATTCTGATTGCGGCCGATACTAGAACTTCCATGGCGGTTTCATTAGGCGACCTAGTTGACAACTGCGTCGCTGACCCAACGCTAGGCACGGCTGCGTCGTTGGGTGCGGGCTTCCGGCCACATTCGCCTGTGAGCAATGATAAGATTGCCTGATCGACTCATGATGTGTGCTGGAATTGTCCAACAAATCACTCAGTCGTTTCTCACTGTCAGAAACGGAACAACGCTGGAAGCGAAGACTTATCGCGCTGCCCCAAGGCAAGTAGCGACATGTGTTTTGAGCCTCAGGACGGATAGTGCGAATTGATAGCCTGACCTTAAATTCATAAGTGGTAGAGAAATCACTAGAGATGTACAATTAAATGTGACTATCAGAAGTGTTATATATTATAGTAGTCACAAGACACACAGTGACTGTCCTGTTCACTCCAATCAACGGAGCCTCAAATGAGACTACTATGAAAGTTGGAGTCTCAGACATACTCAACTTGTTGAGCGATACTTTTGGCTACTGATGAGTTGTGAGGGGTTTTCGTTACAACACGGTGCGTCACAAAGATGTGAGACCCGCATTTACTGTGCAACCGTCCGGCTGGAAAACCTCCTCCAAACTTCGAGTGTGTACTGAAGATTTTCCGGACTACTGTTCAGTGGCACTAACGAACATGTATCCTAATGTATGGCAACCGCTCCTGACAGCCAATTCCTCTATGCATGGTTTTTAAATCTGATTTTTACTTTTAACCTTATGATAGATCAGGAGCACGCGCTATAAAAGTGGATCTGAGAGAAACAGTCTGATCGGCCTCATACGTACGTCGCGCACGACTTTGACACCTATTACGACGTGCGGCCACTGAGCACTTATTACTCAATATGTATATGCAATTTTTCCTACTGCCCAGCCAGTCTTTGTTCTTGGCCGAACATGTTTGTCCAATATGCCTTTCTTCAGGGGCAACCCAATGGAATCAAGGAAGAGCGACAATTTTCCAAATGGTGTTTTCTATCGCGTTCAAATATTTTCCCAACAAAACATTCTTTTAGTTGGTAAAACTCTCATGTGCAATCAGTGCCAATAAGAATATTCTTCGATTTAAACACGGCCTAGGGAAATTTCTGACAGCAAGGATCGTCACACACATTTGTCGGTGCCGCCTCGATTTGCGTTTGTGTAATTCGTGTGTGTGGCTCACTGGGCCTGCAACTCACGCTCTTTCATGTTGTTTCCCTTTACAGGACCTTCGTGCGACTCCCTACTTCTGAAGACAGATGCTTCCTGGTGCCTCCGCATTGCCCCGAATTCGGTCCCCGGACAGCCTGAGCTGAAGCGGCTGGCCTGCATGTCATACATGGTTATGCTGCCCGACTGTTTGTTTGCATGCCATGTGACCGTGACGCGTACATCTATTGACCGGCCAAATTTATTAGCGATGATTTGATTGGACCTGTAGGAATGTCAGATTGTGTCAGAAATGCAAACGTGTAATGAATAGCGACTTCAACATATCTTATATTACTTGACTCTCAATCATTGCTTCCTCACAGCATGCTGAATTTCTTTCTTGAACTAGACTGAATAGATTGACTCACCATGTTCTAATACTCACCAGAATGATATATTAACGGCCGGTACCTCGTTTGTTGAGACGTCCGGTCTGAAACAGTTTTCAGACAGTTACTACGGTGTGGTCGAATGCTTGTGTGATTTTGACGTGGCTCTCGAACCAGAGGTCCAATTCTACCGCTCGATCAAATTCGTGGTTTGGAACACACTCTTTTCTGCGCGGCGACTTGTTCCGGCACATGACTTGAGCTTAGCAGACAGAGGATTTTTTGAGCACTTTCCTTTTACTGACACTTCGACCTCCTTACACGTAAAACGCCTAGTCGCAGGCCGTGATTTCCCCAGATATCGTGAAGGAAAATTTTCTCACGACACATTCCGCTTTATTATCTTGGCAAGGGAAATCGCCAAAATCTGTGTCATGGACTTATATTTACCTGTTTCACCTAGCAGTTAAACGGAAGCGACCTTATCACATGCTATTTTTTAAATGTGTTTTGGCTGTTGCTGTGGTTGCTTGCTGGCAAGTAAATGGATGCCGATATAATGTAATGCTAGACACACGTGTATGCAGATGTTAGTTATCAAATCATTAACAAGATACAGATTTATTATCAAGAAATGGATTATATTGTGGCTTTCAAAGCGACGTTTGAGAATCATGGTTTAATCGGGGGAAGTGAGCTCTTTCACACATGTGTACAAAGTTATCTTGCGAATATCAGATTCGATGTAGAGGGCGACAAGAACATTAGCTGATACACGGCTTCAGTTATCGGGACGGACACCTGAAACACATGCAAATCAGAGGCTGCACTCCGTGCGGAAGGGAGGCGAAAGTAGTATTTGTCGTTTCCCACAGACTTCAACTAGATCAATCACGTCGACTACCCCACGTGTTTCAGCATACGGTATGTTTTGCTTTCACTGGTAAGCTGGGACCAATGGATGGGAGAGTCATGAGTTTTCTGGCACAGAGTGCAGTACGCTTCCACTCGTAATCTAAGAAAAATTTGTGGAGCGGTTATAAGTGTCTGAGTAAAGGGTACTGTTTGCCTTCACTGGTAAACTAAGAAAATTGCGCGGAACTTTTGTAGGCTTTCAGGTGGAAAGTGCTTCTTGATGTTGTTTGTTTAGTAGGTCACCTTGTCCGCATTACAGCGTACGTCTCGCTCTAACGAAACGGTTAGAACCGTGGTAGCGGCGAATAGCTATAACATGCCTGTAGGTATGCCAGATGTAACTGGAAAAATACGGCTGATTCGACCAGTTTTTGTGCATATTCCTACGTTGCACTGATGTATCTTAGGTTTGTAGCCCTATAAAAAGCTCAGTCCTCGTGACTCAACGACGGTTCAATCGCCGAAACTATATTCACCGTTTCCTGTCTAATTGCACCAAAAATTTAAGAAAATTATGTTTTAACACATCGGCGACATTATTTCTATATATATATCCGACCATTCATTCTCCGAAATAAAGTGAAGTGCAACTTTTTGTTGTTTTTCCATTGATCATTATGCAAACGAACTATTACAAATTCTTTGCCCATGCCTTCAGAAGATGAAGGGACACACTTTCACTAATAAAATTGGACGATTTTACGGAATGAAACGAGACATGAAGTTATAAATGTTCAAAAGTTGTTTTTCTGCTCCAGAGATTAAGATGTTCACGGTCTACCAACTACACGCAACCACAGAACGCGTGTAGTGGCCTATTTACTTAAATGATGAGAATCACCAAAATATGTTAACACTAGAAAAAAGTGTAACTTTAACGACTACGTAAAAATTTATGCCTATAAGTGAGAGGGATGCGCATCCAGAACAATTCGAATGACTCACTGACAGGTCAAAATCCGTGGACTTGGCTATGCCACCGCCCGAGAGAAAGACAGCGCCAAGGAATATGTCTGAACGACGACTGATAGATAATTCCACACGCGACGTAGAATGACGAACGTTCGGCGTCGATAGCTCGACAAACACGTGGGTCTGTAGAATATTCCGTCGCGCGATTACCTCAACAGCCCAACTATTCACACGAACGAAGAAGACAGAGTCGGCGCTCGGTAACTCTCGTTTTATTCATCAGCACCACCAACTTACAGAAAAATGATGATTCCAGACAAATGTAGGGGTGAGGTCAATGAAACGTTATGTATAAAAATATATGAAAGTGAATTGCGGAATATAATTATGAATTGTAAACACCACATGCGCCGGCATGTGTGAACAAGAACAATTCCTTATTCGTAAACGAATTGACGAGTTTAGAAGCTTCCAATCTAAGCGCGAATTAACCAGACTTTTTCTGGTTATACGAATGAGCAACATGTGTTGAAATATAGAAAATGGAACACAACTGCGCCACAAAAACAAAGGAAAGGCTTCCCTAAGTTACGAGAAGAGAAGCGTGAACTTGATGATAATAGTTAGGAATATTTTGGAAGGGAGGGCCTTTGGCCAGAGGTTGTTTCCCGGAATAAAACCGTTGTTGTCATCCCCGGTAAACCACACAAATCTTCGAATCATGGTGTGCTGCTCCGTTAGAAACAGAATGCATCACACTACCAGCTGGACTTGTCCACATGACGCGTCATCGAACTTTCACACGCGTTGGGCGCTTGAGTATCGGTCGATTGACTACTATTTGGATTGGCCAGTTAATCGACCTTGAGAACTAACCATGTACACATTGCGTACTGCCTAAGGTTGGACTGGCCATTTTCTGTGTGTTCATGTTTCTGCTGTTGTAATAAACCGTTTTATCCCTCTGCTATCATTCTTTCGAGCGGCAAAGTAACACTACTATTACTTTGTCAAATATAAGTCAAGTCTTGTTTAATGTCCTGATTGAATTCCCAGCCATTCACTTCCAATCATTCACCATCAAGCCAAGAACTCACCTAATTTTTTCACCCTATCAGTGTTACTCAGCGCCCGTCGCCTCCGGTTGAGAAAGTCAGTCGCTTCGCTTCGTCACAAACCAGCTCCTGACAAACCGTTAGTAATTATCGCACCACTAGCATTTATCCAATCAAAAATGTTTGGCAGGATGACGAAAGCGGACATCGTCAAATTCCCAATATCACAAACCCAAACTCTTCAGAGCGTGGTTTCCATAGTTAGCGTCCTTGCACGAAATGTCAATTGGGGTTCCTGAACCGTGCATCAGTGTCCGCTGAGGCAAGTGACGTGAATATTATCTTATATCAATTTATACAAAGGACCTCGCATTGTGTCTCACAAACACCTGCTGGCTGAACTATTTTCCTATGTCCTACGAGACCATCTGTATGGTTGGGTTTCCACACATATTGAATGCGGCACCCAAAAATTCAAATTATAACTCAGCTTAACACCGAAATTGGTCCCCAGCGGGATATTCTGTGGAAACGTTATGAGACTGTTGGTGTTCCTCTTGTGAATGAATGATTTATGTATTGTTATACAAAGTAGTCAGCCCTTATGTGGCTGACGATATCCAAATTGTTCGTTCATCACGTAACGCCTACAGGTTAGCTTTCTGCCTAAAATGTATGCGACAGAACATTTCGTCACCGGAGTCGAGGTGCAGAACACGACTGTTGGCATGCTCGGTGAACAAACCGAACATTGTAGCCTGTGGTTGCGAAATATCCACTGGTTCTCTCTCAATAGGTGACCTTATGAACACTATCACCATCGTTTGGGATCCTGTGATATGAAAATCTAACCCTCTCAATTTCTCCGAACGGGTTTGTTTTCAGATAGCTAACATCAGAAGCTCAGTGAGCTGCAGTGGAAATTGCTCAACGCATAGGCCACACGGCCAGATTTCCCAGAACGTGCGCTTGGTACCTAACGGAGTATTGTGCGTTCACCTGCATTCATTCGCCCGTGCTGAAACACTTCTGACGACGACTTGTCGAAATTTCTCCGATTATTGATCATTCTTGAGCAGTTTGGAGTGCATTAGAAAACTGGGTGTCAACTCACCCTGGTTACAAAGACAAAGTTGAATCTTAAACTCCTGTGTGAACCACTATTTTCCGAGGCCGTCAATACAATATTCGCCGTTCACTTAAAGCATTTCCCCCTGTATATACTCAGAAACAAAGCCTTCAGTTAGCCACTTGTGGCAACTCGGAAGAGGACACGCACAAACATCACGACGAAATATTAATTCATGGATTTGGCTCCCGAATTAAGTTAGAGTTGGTAAAATCACTAGAAAACATGAAAAAGCCCAGGCAGGTATTTTGCCCTCTGAAACACGTTGTCTACCTTCAAAGTTTGTGTACTATCTGAGGGTACTTTTAATGCAGTCACGGAAACACCTAGCCTTCGGCTGAAAATATCGAGGCAATGGAATTTTACCACTTGACTTCTGAAAAACTGTGTTTAAATCGAGTAACAAAAACGCATGTATACACACAACCCCTGTGCAACGCACGACACACTGGCTCCCTGAATGATGTAGCTCTATCACTTATCCACAACTTCGCCTGAAATTTCCTGTAATAAATACACATGCAATAGCTTCCGTCTATTTTTCGCAATATTGCTCTAGGTTGTCCACCAACGTTCATTGCCTTTATATTTCTGTGGATGAAGCTTTGCGCACAAGTTGGTATCATAAGACACGCATTAAATACATGAGCATCTAGTGTCTGTCCTTCATTTATCCCATACATATTACCTCTTTATGTATGCGGAAGTCGATTCACAAGCGTTAAGTTAAGATCCGCTGAGTCACGAGATGTCTCAGCTGCGTCATGGAATAGTAAACTGACAACGACGACCGGAGATGATCTGTTTTCAACAGACGTCCTAAAAACTGGCTCGCTTCTTCAACACACCCTTTGGCACACAAAAAATAAACTTCAGAAATAATTGCGAGGACGGAACCCATTCTACAGTATATCACAACTTGGTTTCATTATGTTATGTTCCCATCACACCCCAGCTGTCACTTATCACTCACCGCAATTGTTCAATCGCGAAACTGTTGGCAAACGTGTGGTGGTAACGGTGGGCACACTGTCTCACTATTTCCACTGAGCTGCAGTCAATGAGTAGCATAATCTTTGGAAAAGGTTTGTTAAGTTAACACAAGAGTCGCCTGAACTGAATTGTCTATTGAATCGTGTCTCATTCACTTGTCTAACCGCTTAATATGAAGCGATACAACCTGTCATCTCCTTGACTGTATACGCGTACAGTGAGAGTTCCGTTCTCGCACACATTCTTGCCACAATCTGTGATACCAATTTCACATGTGCTGGATTAAGTGTCTCAAAACCGCACATCTATGACGTATTTATTCCCAACACACACGTTACTCGGAATTCTAGATATATTAGTGCGAATCGTTTATCTATGCATTTCCCCTATATCCGTCACTAGTTCTTTCTTTGCCATGGTTTAACTCCACCTCCAGTAGGCTGCAAAACTAAACTGACCAAGCAACGGGAAACGTCCATTGACATGGGCTTGACGATATAAAAAGGGTTGGGCTGGGGTGGGGTAACACAGGGGGTTGGTGCTGATAGTCCCGAGTGTTTTCACTATGTCAACCTTGTGGCTCCATATCATACGTGAACGCAAACATTCTGAAAAATATTTTCGGGGTTACACGCAGCAGTTCGGAACGTCTTCACAGCGTAACTTTTAATTGTGGAAAGCTGCTCGGTTAACGATTTCTTCTTACCAACCTTCTTGCAGTGATGATGTCGCATATTTTGTAACGAAATGAGTGTATCAAGGCGTTTAATTTCACAGAGATTTGGGTATATCATGGTGATCATCCATAGCGTCGTTTGCTCACTGTGGTGCCACGCGAAATGAAAAATTACTATGACAATGAATGGAAGATTGAAATTACTGAAATGCATGCGGTAACCGAGCAAACATTGTTACGCTTCGTCCCTTAACCACGTATTTTTTGCATTGTACTGCCAGCTGTTAAAAACAGTTTTATGGTTAATGGGGAAATAGAGAGTGACAGTGGTGCCATGCATTTATGGACTTTTGACGTTTACATTTTTGAATAACTCAGACCAAAACGGGCAACTTACTTTGTGGATCACAGCTAGGCTGTCTAGGCTGCATATATCTTTTTCCCGTGTCCGGCAGATCGTGTGGGTTGTTTGACAAAATCACCGGGATCAGGATGGCCTGATTGCAGTTTTTTTTGATGACATGGATGTACCTTGATCATCGTGCGAGGCAGCATATCACAAATAATAGATTCTTAATTAGTAGCGTTTACCAAAAACACCAGATTTGTTATATCTTTTTTGCCATTCACGAAGTGAACCGACATAGGGAACGGCAAGTACACTTTCGACTACCAAAGCGACTGATGTTCTAAATTACCTCAATGTGAGCAATGTCCCACAGATTCCAGTAAGTGTAAGGATAGCGGTACAGATAGCTTGCGAATTGGGCGGTAGATACAGATCTACTGCATTTTTTAGAATTCTTGGAGAGATCAGTCTCACGGAAGTAAGTTACAGACCAGATTTTCCCCACGATGAACGTGTCACTCAGTCCGGTTATCCGTGTTGTAGAGGTTATATTAGCATCAAACCAACTCATGCTGGACAGAAGGATATCTTTCTTAAATAGACCGGAGGAAAACATCTTAGAATCTTTTGTATACAATACATTACCCTGTTGATAACGTTTATGTATTGGTGACATTTGTTTTGATGACCCTTCGAGTTCTTCAAGGATGTATTGTTTAAAAGACTGTCCCGATTAACCCCGCTGAGCCTATAGATAATGGGTATATTCTGGCAAACACGACGCCCTCCAAGTACATTCAACGGTGCTCGAAAACTGAAGAAAAGTTTTGGGTGTATAAGGCTGGTTGGGATTCACTCCCATAGCTCTTCGAGTTGTCAGTCAGGACACCCCATAACGAAGTGAGTATGAGAAGCATCCAGATACACACCGCGGCCGGTGTGGTTGGTATAATCCGCTGCAATCATACAGGCAATCATACGGGCAGTAACCTGAGGTTTTGTTGGATTTCACCTTCGGATGATAAACGAAACCTCACTCTCTGCTCGATCTTTCGGTGAACGAAATTGTGCTCTGAAAACTCATGGAACCTTGAAGACATTGGATGATGTGTCAATAAATAGGTCCATCCCCATCATATTATAACCCGAAACCTACTTCCATATAAGATATGGGGTCCGCTTATCAAAGTGGAAAGGGAAGCTGTACCAATTGGCCTTTCGATCAAGACTGATATTACAGTAGTCACGTACAACCGACGACTTCGCCGCACATAGCTCACAGTTTTGTTTGCAACGAAACAGCCAATTCGCCAAAATTCTACCACTAGCACTGAGACAGGGAGGAACAAAATTCTTGCATATGACCAATGCGTGATCGAGCATTCACTATTCTGTTGTCGCGCGGAAGGAAATGTAGGTTGCGCAGCGGAGCAATATTCCGACCAGCACAAAGGAAATCATTCAGCGTGGTTGGAGCTTTGTCGACCTATTCTTCCGAAAACACAGTCGTTACCTGTCCAGCCAACAGTGATCAAGCTGGAACAAACCGCACTTTCGTGTTTTATTCTTCGAATCCCTGGAAGATCATTGTGAACTTGTCAGAAAGCGAGTGCTGTCCACTGCTGAAGTGTCGTTCAATCGACCGTGCAATCAAATTGTTTGCTCGCTCAACAACGTTTGCGACTCCTGCGGTTGTGTTCAAAGAACACACCGCCAACGTACATTTTTGGGTTCAGAAAATTGAGCCATACAAAGCGACGCCTAGTGGCTCCCACAGCATAGCACTCCATGTTAGTCAGCAAATGACGCGGTGAAACTAGAAGAACAGCATGGTACGTTTCGGATCCCGAAGAATGATTGTCAGATGTTAGTCAGCCCTCAAGTGGTATTTAGATGTGTTTCGTCTAGGGATGCAACCCTTTACTACCTGTCTTTTGCTTAAGAGCTATCTTGATGGCACAGTCCGTCGGGAGATATATCGTGTTTTTTAATCCGGCGCATGCCGGTGCCCAGTCCAGAATTATCTCCTCAGCGCCGAAACGACCAAAAAGACGCATAGGATCAGCCTGATATCACCGATCGTGGACCATGGTGGCCAAAACACTGGGCCGATGACCCCCTGAGTGTGCTCACACGCCTCACCCAAAATCATTTAATTCGGGTGTGGTCCCAGCAGTATGTTATATCCGTTTTCTGGTCTGACAAGTTTAAGTGGAGTGCCCGTTGGTTCAGCCTCTTGTCTTGACTCCGGGTTTTGGCGCAGGCACACAGTCTCGGGACTATCAATACATATAGTGAAAACTTCCAGAAATGACCGTCTTCGTTATTATGAGGCCATCAGCGGATTACCGTTTATGAGCGATCACCAAGTTTGCCTGGATTTCTGTTCTTTTCTGTGACTGCCTGCAAAGACTCATTTCATTAGAGTATTTTTATTTGCACTTATCTATGATGATACCCTGTTGATCGACCTCAACGCAACTGTTACTGTGACCTTGAGCGTGTCTGGCGCGGATACAGACCGCTCATAAACAGTGAAAATAAGAGATAATAGTACACTACCCAGACCAGTCACCAGTGGGACGATACAATGGATTGTTTGAGGATCGTTACTCTTTCTCACATGTATGTATATGAACGATATGTGGAGTTATCCAGCACGCCAAACTTCCTATTCGCTGATTATATTAAACCTGTTTACACGTTTCCGCCTGACAATCTCAGTCCACGTTCAGAAATTATACGGAAGAACTTCACGTCTCTATAGACTTGTCGCAAAACTCGCTGATGAAACTTTCAGCCAATAAATCCACTATCGCTGCGCACAGTTATCACGTATCAGAAGAAACTATAAAGCTGGATTGCCACAGCACATCAACTGCCAACTCATTGCGCGACCTAGATATAAGCTACTCAAGCTCATTTGATTTCGCGGGACATATTTTTCTCAGTATCTAAAACTGGAGGGACAATAGATAACATTAAACACCCGTTCTTCTTTCCTGCTGCACGATAACATCATAAACTATAAACACGACTCCAGTCCGAGTACTGCGCGTTCATACAGAGCCACCTGCACAAGTCTGATAAGCTAACTATGGAAAGCCTTCAACGTGCACTCACGAAATGTTCATTGGGCTATCCATCTTCTCTGAACTACAGGGTACGTTGTCAGACGTTTGCACTTGATCCTCTTTGATCATAGTGACTTAAGCTTAACCTCGCACTCATGTATACTCTGGTCTATAGCAATGAACTCACCGTCACCTCCACGATTAGATTAAAACATAGGTCTAAGTGTAACCTCAACAGCAAAACTTTCAATTTAGCCGTTTTTCAATCCCCCGAATTGCTGCGTCCAACATTTGTTCTGGTAGAATATTCTTACTTTTTGAACAAAATCCTGTATGCAACTAGAGCCAGTAAGAATATACACCAAGTCAACCAAAGCCTAGAAAATTTCTCGACAATAACGAAAATCATGTCTATCTTCAAACTCTGCCTGTCTGAGGACGATATCATTGAAAACAAACCTAAAAGCTTTTAGACTTGTCTGTGAAGAATAAAACGTGTCCATAGTCAGCACATAGGTGTTAACATAAGCTTGCCCCTTATCAATAATGGAATTATCCTGATACGCTCTTACTTCACACTCATTCTCTACTTAGTGACAGCTTGTGCNCTGTGAAGAATAAAACGTGTCCATAGTCAGCACATAGGTGTTAACATAAGCTTGCCCCTTATCAATAATGGAATTATCCTGATACGCTCTTACTTCACACTCATTCTCTACTTAGTGACAGCTTGTGCGTGTAGATGTAGATCACTATGCAAAATCTGAGCAAGCTAAAACGGTTGGGGAAAGTCACTAAGCCTGTTTGCCACACATTACTACACAAAGACCTTGCATCACAATTCGTGCTTTCTCCCTCCGTGACAGATCTCGTGGCGAGCCCTCGGTTCTGTCGAACACTATTCTATATACCGGTAGCATGGAGAAGATCGATATTTAATTTCGGCAGTAGCCTTACACTAGAAAAAGCTGATAATCGATCTTGTTCCGTGTTACAGGATAACAAGTGCTTGCAGTTCTTTTATATCTCATTAACTAAAACAATGTTATCAGTGTTATGTGAAAGGTTTTGCCAGGAAACCACACATAACATGTTTGCCACAAATCACATGTTGAATTTACCTTCACCTGGTTATCGCGTACTCTTGTCTTTCTTTCTCGATTCCACAAGTAAATCTTGCGCGAGAAAACATTCCAACCCGTCCAGACACTCGAAATCCTGCAAGGGTTGAGCACTTTGGGAAATATGCAAATTTCTATCGATTTTGATCATATAGCAAAGTTCAATCGACAGGCCCGTGCAGTCCTCCGCAAAATTATGTGCTTTCCTTTCTCACTCCAGCCCGACATAACTTTCTACATGATTTTTCCGGGCTATCTACATGGAGTAATGATGAAATCCTTCAACGGTTAATATTACCCATTCTTAAAACACCTATGTTTGGCCAAGTCTTGACCAGTAGGCCAATGGTCAATTTATGAAGTACGAATCTATGTAACTACTCGGCATTTTCATCGGATTTTGGAGGTCACAATTACTATCTTTACGGAAGCAGTTAGCCCAAATTTATACTCTTAAAGTTGAATTTTTCTCGCTTACAATGTCTGTTTTGTTGCTTCATTCACACAAATGAATCATTGTACATTTATTAATTGTGGTGTTCACTTGTGCACATGGCTTTACTATGCGTACACTGATCACGCTCTCCTGAGCATGTTGCTCACAGATACGCTGGGAAATATACCAATATTATCCCGAAGTGATTTAATACCGCTTTGTCCTCCTCAGTTGCTCACAGATCCACGTTAAAACTAGGCCGAAACCGTGTATTTCATTGTTATTGCGTTGCGTTTCAAGGTCGCGGACCAAGAGGGATCTGTAAAGCTGTCCATTTCAATGCTGAGCCGCTTGCGTTTAAGCGCTTGTGCGTATCTGGTGTGTTTAAAAATCTACGCTAATGTTATTAGCATTCTTTTGTTTCGGCCTGAGCGGCTGCGGACTGGGCTGAAAGCATCAAAAATTAGGCAGACCCCTAGTAGCCCTTCTTGTGTGATGAATCCTTTTTGATTTTCCGGATGTAACCTTCAGGTAGCTCAGTTACCGACCGGTAACGTGGCGTGAGAATTATGCGCACGAGTCTCAGTTGTCACCAGCGTTATCGAAACCCCTCATTTTCAAAAATTGCTCCTTTACATGCAGAGGAGGCTGGTGGAACATACTGGCCCACAATTTGCCGCCAATTTGAAAACTTCACACCGAAACTACTGCAACTGTGTTTTTGATTGAAGTACACCTTTGTGTGTAGTATAACACGGTTGAAGCGCGTGAATGTTGAAGGTCAGGTACGATCATACGAAAACCTCGGAGTGAGAGCACATATTGAGAGGCCTCAACGCACTACACCGGACATACCAGTAGAGGGACTAGTGATGCGCTTCAGCGAACTATATGAATGCACGTGAGCCACGCACAATATTGCTTCCGTTGGCGGTTGCGTATTTTCACCAAACTTGCAATCAGTCTCGAAAACATGAGGTCCTAAAACCGTTTTCTTCATGTTCGCAACCGCTTGTGCTACTATAAACGTGAGGACGAATATTCCTGGGTATTAGCCGTTCCAAGATAAATGTGTAAGGGCGTTCAAGGAGGACGCAACGTAGGTTATCGACGTCAAGATCAACCTCGGACAGCTGGTCCCATTACGGACGGTGCTGAAGAACAAAGAGTAGTTGACGCTCAACATAACGCGAGGGAAGCATACGAAGATGATCAAGCCGCCTCGAAAAATGCGCCGGTGACTGAGTGAGACCACTTGGCCGGCCGGCAAAAGACGGGGCCGTGACTTGAAGCTCCCTGGTTCGGAAAGACGAGAGATCCCACTGAGCTTGTGTCTCATACGAATTCCGTTGAACACAAAAACGAGGGACCGATACAAACAACGGTGAACGGACAGCGCCAGTCGAACTCACTGTTGATCGGCCTCGAAAGTCCGAAGTACAAAAGCTAGCGGAAAGATGGACAGAGTAGGCTCCGAATGAACAGTTTGTTTGGCCGTCTGAGGCAAATTTACACGAAAAACCGGTATGTCTGTGCATAAACAAACGGTATTGTGGCCGCGTAATCACAATAAAGTATATCTGAATTCCATGTTGATGCGCATCTCAATAACAGCTTGAATCACCAGAATTCCGGCAGCGGAATCATGTTCTCTGGATCAGGTTTACCCCAGCCCCAAAAGTTTTCCGCCACTGCAAGAATAGCTGAGCCCGACAAGGGGAAAGAGCTCCGGTGCCGGTTGCTGGCAAACTTGCTTGCTGCTCACCTCCAATGGCTGCTAACGGCGAGGTCCACATTGTTCAGGTCACCCGACCGGTGAGTGCAGAGGAGCTCACGCCACTGATGCCGGAGTGTGGGTCTATTTGCAACTCTGGTTATTGTAAACACCAGTGTAAACTGGGAAACACTGGATGGAATGAAGAGGGCAAGTGGTCAACCGTCACTGGGAATAGTTACAATGAGAAAAACGCCGGCCGCGAGAGAAGAGTACATAGGCAGAAAAAATGGCCTGACGGAAGGCCTACAAGATGACAGCTATTGATGAATGGGAGGCACAAACGAAATATACTGGGCAAAAATATAAAACAATGACCAGTCGAATATGAATGGATATCTAGTTGATTGTCCGCACAGCGAGTTGAAGGAGAGCACCAAAGCTTATAACTTTCAATACATCTGGTGGCCACAACGTATTAGTTGGCGGTGTGAACTAGTGTTGGCTGCGTACTGGGAATCACAACGTGAAACGCCATCTGATGATGTCACAAGGAACTGGATGGACGATGGTGGAAACCGGCTTCAATGCTGCGGCTGATGTCGTGCTCGTCTGAGATCTGGACAACAGTTAACTTCAACAAAGCACGCACAGGCAAAATATCAATTTGGATAACACCTTTTTCGAGGCTAGAACTAGATAGCACGCTGAATTGTTCATAAAAACTACTGTCCTTGAAGTCTCCGCAAGTGAACCGCACAGGAAAATTCAGCAACAAGGCATTCTGGCTGCAGAATGTCGCTTCATCGCAAAAGCGAAATGTAAGGACATCTACACATTATGCTGGATGGGGTAGTTTTCACCGAAGCCGATGATCTGTGTAACATCCTGCTCTCAGGCAAGACAGTCTGGCCGGAAACGTTGCTTTTCCGTTATTTTCAGTGAATTAAATTAGATAATGTAGATTATGTTCGTGTCCGTACCGTCCGCCTATGATATTTTTGGGAGATGACAATCGGCAAAGTCCTTCGTGGTGTTCAATTTTGAATCTGGATGCTAGCAAGTGGCAGTCTAAGCCGCGGATCAGAAACGTACCGCAGATGGTTGTAATATTGATACATCCATCTCAGTCAGAGACCCAGGAATACGGTTTTCAAACTCCTTCAATTTCTCAGAATAAGTATGCTTTCAGGTAGCAAAAACTAGAAGAACAATAGGCCATATCAAAAAGGCGTTCAGTCTACCACCTGCGAAGCTGACGAACTACAAAATATGTTTCAATTCTGTGAATATGCCCGGTTTAGTCATGAGAGGAAATGCGTAGCAAACAGGCTCGTTTTCGGTGTTTCATCATCAGGCTAAATACAACATTTATATGGGTAAGATGGGGAGGGTAAATAACATATCACTAGATCAAAAGATGTCAGTCAACAGTTTTTTGTCTGGTTTGAGTCATGAGACTTAGTTACATAACATTGGCCACGTGAGTTGTACGAAGTCTGTGAGCGATGCGTCACATCTACGCGGACATTCTATCCTGGGTTTGCGTACACGGCCATGGAAGATTCAATGTTTTGATTAGTCGTTTTTGAGTGCACAATGGTGGTGAGTACAGGCGAATTGATAGGGCCTCTGCAATTGAAAGTATACGATCTTTGACCTGTTTCCGTTGTATCCCACACATTCGGTAGATTGGCTTGAACGATTCGGTCTGATTGATCAGATGATTTGACTCGATCAAATGCGTGGCGACCGCAGACGAACAGGGCCTCGTCGATCCTCGCGTCAACCACACCGGTTGGTGCTCCCGAATGCGTTCGGATAATCGCCGTGTTGTGCGGCCTATGTAGCTTGTTCCACAGGAACAAACGAAACGGTAAACACAAAAAGAGGCGGCATGAACAGGCAATATATCTTTCAACTGGGAGCGCAATACTGGTGTGGAGACAAACTGAACGCGTAGTTGAGCTGCGAAAAACGCCTAATTGATTGCTACACTAAGCTTCTTGGTTACGGTTTCAGCTACACCATCACCCTTGAAGGACAAGGAAATCTAAACAGACTTTTTGTCTGCAGTTTGTGGTTTTGTCTGTCTTAGCGCTTGTTAACATACTTTTATGAATAAATTGCTCCGGATAGCCATTTTCAACGAGTGTATTAAATATAAACTGTCTTTCCCTCTTCGATGCTGTCGCTCGAACATATTTTCGTGGCCCTATCTATCAAACATCGAATCAGGTTTTCCTTTTGTTTCAGTGGTACAAAACTGTTGAAGTTTGTATACTGACCCGTCCAGGTTGCCCTACGATACACCATTCGTTGTATCGTGCCATCATCGCGACGGGACATTAACACGTCTAGGAACGCTATACCCGCGGATGATTCGGGTTCTAGGGTGAAACGGAGATTCTTATGCACAGAGTTGAAATGACTCAGTACCTCACAAAGGCTTTTAGATTCATCCGCCACATAGATGATGTCGTTTACATAACACTTGTGAAGGGCGACAGATTTTACTTGATATGCTAATGAGCTACACTCTAACTTTTCCATAAAGATATCAGCCATCAATGGGCCTAGTGGCGACCCCATTGCTACTCCGTCCTTTTGACGGTATGACTTGTCAGAGAACTTAAACTAAGCGTTGTGTGTGCAGCAATATAGTAACTGCTTCAATTCTTCTACTTGTATTCCCACATTGATATTATTACTTTCAATATACTGTCCGAGAAAAAAATATATGCTCGGCCTCAACTCAAGTGTGCACTTTCATTTACTGTCATCTACGCAGGTCTGATGGGCTTGCGTTAGAGAACCTCCGACGATCGTTTACCGAAAGCCTATTAGGATATTCTTCTTTGCTCACTTACAGACAACGCTGTGGGAAACTTGGTATTGATCCACTTTGGTTGCATAGGCTGGAGTTGAACCTTACGCTGCTGTATGAACTTATACATTCGGATGCAATTACCACAGCGTTTACCGTCCACTTACAACACAACCCTCCATATAGTCTAAGAAATAAGGATTCCACCATGCGAACCCTGATATCCCGGGGAAAAACTATACGTGCAAACGTCTTCCTTGTAAAATATTCGTACATTTGGAGTAAACTTCCAAATGAAGTCCGATCCAGTAACAACATTCAACGTTTTAAAAGGGGTTTGGACATCTATCTTGTGTTAACGAACACACTGTTTATGTTCACACTCTCTGTATCACCTGATGACCTTTTTGAGTGTAGTCCAAAAAATATTTAGCTTTTAGAGGCGTATTACGTACGCATTACGTATGTAGATAACCACCACGCTGTCTAATGCCCCTCAAAGTGTGAAATGTGATGATAAGTCTAGCAGATCGACGTCATGTAAGCTTCAGTTATCATACGGTCATTTCATGCAGCCCTCCAAACTGTCGACTTAATGCTCCTTTTGCTCGATTAAATCCCGAGTACACAGCAAAATGCTACAAAAAATAGTGGATAGGATTATATATTCCATTATTCACAGCAAGAGTAATATCGCATGGATTCCCCGTAGAAAAATTCCGCATATACATTGTTTGTCATAGTAAATGTTAAAACCCCACATTTTCTAATCTAACGTGTGGAATTACATTCTCCTTTCCCATCCCCATATTATCTACCGAGCAAGGAGATTTTTCTACGACGGATGGGTGCACGGAACTTCGTCCTAGATGAACGGTTCGCGAAATGTTCAACTTTTTGACGTTTTCAAGGAATCCACGAAATCTTGCGTTGGAATCTGCCCGATCATCCGCGGAATTTTGACATTTTTTGCACTGCCTCGCCAAAGCCGACCTATCTTGTCATTTTTGGACGTTAATTTCATATCCTAATGGTGAGACACTCCAAAGATGCGTTTGGCATTCCTCGAGGTTCGGTTTCCTTTCATACAAAAATAATGAGGAAACTGGTACAAAGCGAGTGTTACGGTAAGTTTCAGTAAAATGGTACAGGTGAAAATCCCAAATGAAATGTATGAAAATGCGCATTTTACGAAACCTAACATCATCGCACCTAGTTGGTGTTTAAATGGTCCACCGCATGTGGATCACTTTTGTACGGTGAATCAACATGGCAGTGAACAACGCGGACGTGTTCTGGAGAATATTCAAGAAGTATCAGCACTTCCGAGAGTACCAGGAGGACCTGAACAGATTTCAACGGGAAACGTGTGGCATTTTCTTCATCAATAGTTCGCAAACGGCAGCAAGTACCAAGAAACATAGAGGAACAGATTTGCTGCCAGGCTGCCCGTACGAAAGTGTCGTGTATAAGTGTGTACACTGTACTTGTCGGACGGTAGCCGCCAAACGGTAATATATCAGTACAATTTTTATGACATCACCTTCTAGATTCACCGATTACGGCTGCAATGCTTCGTGGGTAGTTCACTATCGTAGTGGGGCATATCGCATTGAGAAGGCCAAACTGGAAAATCCGCACGACTTTCAGAAATATCGTCTGTCAATGGAAGCTGAGCGGCATGTGACTGAGATGATGCAGAACTTCAAAATCACTCGTGAAATGAAGTTGTACGTTAAAAGTAAGTTCGGGATTTAGATGCATGCAGACGACTCACGCAGTCTACGTAATAAGCAGTGTAAGGCTGACTCTCGGAGCCAGCTGGTTAAATTACTCGATCAGCTGAAAGCAGAAGGACCGTATTGCTTGCTGTTAGGGAAGAAGTATTCACGGTTCGCATTCTCCGTTCCAAAAGATTCATTCAAGCAGTACCCTAAATTTACCGACGTTATTTTGGCGGAGGCTACTCACCAGTTAAACTACGGGGGCTTCATACTGTGGCACGCCATGTTGGTAGTTGTAATTGGCGTAGGTGTGACGTATATTTACGCACTGATGCTTAATGAACCGACGGCCAGTTACCGGATAGTTTTACAGCGTATGTTGAAGATGTTACCTTGCACGTCAGCAATGCACACCTTCGTCGTTTATCGTTTGCCGGTACAGTGGCTAGCAATTCGCAAAGTTCACTCTAAGTGTGCCAGTGTATTTTGTCGTTTTCACTTAATTAATGATGTATCCCGGCGTTGTCGTCAGTTAGTAGGCTTAGACATGTATCAAATAAACCGCGTATACCAGTGGACACGTAACATGGTCCAGTGCTCCAAATGCTCGTGTTGGTACCATCACTCGTGTACTGGCTACCACAAATCCTACTTGCACTGTGAGACAATTCAGCAGCCAACATGAACCACGAGAACAGCCCCACTGTCATTCTCAGGACAAGCTGGAATGATCCCATGGCCCTCTTCAGGGCCATTTATAACTTGAGTTCCATCCCGAGCTCTGCTCAGTCATTGTTAACATGCGTACGATTGTTCACTGAGGGCAGACTATGAGGGTCACTGAGTCTTACTTCAGTGACAGCCTCCTGGGTCCTTAGCCGACTGGCAATACCATATTCCGCGGACGGCCGATGAGGGCCATTGAGTTTTATTTCAGTGGCATCCTCTTGGGTCCTCAAACGATTGGGCACACGGTTTACCGTGGATAGGCGATTCGGACCATTGAGTCTCATTCCAGGGACAACCTTTGTATGTACACGTGTATATGTGTACATATACGTATGTGCATATGTTTATACGTATGCATATACGTATACATATGTATATATATATGTATACACATGTTTAACGTTATAGACGTTCGTTCAGATATGTGTATATACATACGTTATGTCAGTATGCATATATATATATACATATGTCTGTACATAAGGATGCATAAACCTATGTACATACATGTATATGTGTATATTTGTACATATATATGTACACATATGAATATATACATACATGTATATATAAAAATATACCTACATTGTTGTGGAAATGTTTCCGCAACGGAATACATATATACATCAGTATAGATGTACATGTATACATGTGAACATATATGTATACATACGGAATTATACATATATAAATTTGTGTATATAGGTATATATATACATGGAAATATATATATGCATATAACTATACATGTATATGCATATAGATATACACATAAGTACGTATATGGACAGATATATATGCATATATGTATTTAAAATGTTCGCACAGATGTACACATATTACGTATATGTATATACATACACTTGTACATCCGTACGAACATTTATTTTTTATATACATATGCATACCTATGTCTACAAATATATCTACTTAGGTTCATATCTATACACATATATATGTATACTTATATACATAAATATATATATAATTCCATACAAAAACCTATATGAATACGTTCAACAGCGTGTATACATATATATATGTGTATATCTATGTGTACATATAAACGCATTATATATATATGTATATCTATGCTGTATAACAGGAAGCTTCATTGCGAGCAGTATATTACTGGAGAGTAGTATGTCACCCGCAGGCAACATTCAGTAACAAGAGGACAGGCCCCGAACACGACGGACGAAAAGAGACTATCGGACTTGTGTATACGTTCACTGCGAGGATTTTCACCAGGGCGAAAGACAACGTACCGTCACCCAGTGTATGTGAGTGCAGGTCAATCGTGCAAATGAGTGCACGCGTTTATGGTTTAGTTTTCTTCACATGACTTTTACGCACGTTTGCGCAATAAACAAACCTGCTGGCAAAGCGTCTCTTGCGGACACAACATATATATATGTACATATACACATTTTTGTCAAAATATACTTATATACAAGTCATCACCTGTTTTCACGTGTTCGCAGATATTTCCCCCTACGGTCTACATATATATTACACACATACTACACCCACGTATATTACACACATGCCTGCTACAAGCGTACCGCTCAGGCAACCGATGGAAACATTCCGCGTCAAGGTCACTCAGCGCATTAATAAGCGGTTCAAATTATTTCTTCCCGGGTATAGAAGGAAACAGGCTGCTCGTAATATGCGGCCAGCAGACTTTACTTTGAATGCCCGTGACTTCGCGGACCAGCCTTCAGGCAGCGTGGACGCACAAAAGGGAAGCGTTCTTCCGAGGTGGAGGTATGAACAACATTTCTGAAAAGAGAAACAATAGGAACAAACAAGCCGAAGGCCCAGTAAGCCATGTACACGACTTACACAAACGTAAGCTAAAACGGCATCGACAACACCGCAGCGCGCCCCGTCAAACAACTCAAATATAATTCGTGCGTGCCCGCTGGTCTCGGTTGCGCGTTACACCTGCATTCCTCCAGGAGTGACCTTGAACTATTTAAAAAATTGCCTCTCCCACGACCTTGTAGAAAGTAAGTTAGTGTAACATCCCATTTTTGCGACCAAATCTGTGAAGCGACCGAACTCTCTCCTCCTCTGTTGCGTGCGCCGAAGTTCTCAAGAACTACATTCGTTTGCCTGTTGACCACGTCGTTCTTGACGGAAGCCTTCACGTTTTGCCACTAATTACCTATTCGTTTTTGCATGTTTAGTAAATATATGCAGTGATCGCGCATAACCCTGCGTGCTTCTCACATAGGCGTTGAGAAATATCTATTGTTAAATGCAGGGGGAAAGTGTGACAATTCAAGCATCTGCCGTCTGGCTAGTCAAGGATGTTTCACATTTCTACTCCTAATAGGTCAATAGGTATAACGATGTGATAATGTAGAAGCATATAGAGATGGTATTGCGGCGTGCGGTAACAGAGTCAAAACATATCGTACACATTGATATAATCTCAAGGCGAACTCTGAAGTTAGAAACGTTTAACCAGTGCATGAAAGTCACAACCTCGACAGCTTTTGTGGGTTTTACCGGGCTGCAGATATGGCTAACGTGAAATCAAGCCCTCGCGAATAAAAAATAACAGCGGTTTGAGAAGTCCAAAATATAGCCTTCGAGCACATGCTGGGGCGAACTCAGGGCCCAGTAAGGTGCCACCGTCGTTTCTCCAAAGTGATTGATTACCGGGCTTAATTATTGCGCGATTTCCCCTGAACTGGTGATAAATTTGAATGAACCGAAATTATCTATACAGAGGCCACTCACGGTTACCAATTGGAGTTAACAGAACGGTTACTGTGTCTCCTCTCGAGACGATCGGGCAACCTGATCATTGTTCACAAGCGAGAGTGGTTGAGCGTTCAGATTTGATGATTCGGTCGTGTCTGATGTGTGGTCAATGGCGCAGTGGTCAATACGGTTGCCCCACGATTGGAATGGCTGGAGTTCAAATCCCGGCCGTGGCAAGGATATGCACTACTGATGAGCCCTAATCAGAGTGAAACTCGAGTCTAGTGCTTTTTTTCGAAAGAAGGCCGGCTGGACAGTCTTTCTCAATGCGAACGCTGCGATCAAATGTGAGCGATGGTCAACTTGAAAATAACAGAAAATTGACAAGAAACCATACACTGAAACTTCTGTTTTCAAGCGGAACGTATGCCCTAGCGGAAGACGGCAGCAACCTTTGCATTTAGGTAGTATTCAAGCTTTAAAAAATATTGACAACGGAGTAAGCCAACACACTCCTGATGCCATTTGAGCGGAGGCTTTCAACTGTTATGAAAGGGTATTTGAATATAGCTGGACAAGTACAGGCCGTACCAGTCAGGTTGCCAGCTTTATGTGGGAGAGGCATAGAGAACACTCGGCTTAATCACGACTGTGAGTGACCCGAGAGAGAAGTCAGCCTGAATTGCACTGCTTCTCTTGAGAGTGACTTTGCGATCAGACATATGTCTGATTCAAAGGGTTGTGTCGTTGATGTTTCCTTCCCACCATCGGTTGACGACTAACTGCCTACAGTGACCTTCGGAGTAAACGGTCTAGCAATGAAGCGCGACGCAAACAGTGCGTGAGTATTACAATGGCAGTGTAGCATTGGCATAATTTACCTGATGGTGATTTCAAAGCGAACAAGGTGAAAGTAGGCTGTAAAATACTGTGAAATGTTACACAACTGTTGCACCAGAGGGCACAGTTTGTTGCACCAAGAACCAATTACCGAAGTTGGAAGAAAATGTAGCAGCTTGTGTACTTGTGTGTTGACTGTCAACGGGAGGTGCCCAATAGGTTCTACATTCAATACCTGCCTACAAATTCGGTGTACGGTATTCGTTGGGTATACTGGACCTACTTCCATTGAACGCTCTCAGTAACCGGCACGTTCTGGCCAGAACAGAACCTTTTATCTTTTAAATCAAAGCGGCTGAAATTTTAGATCAGAAGGCATCTACAGTGAAAGATATTCTGATGAAGCATATAGTGGTGAGCTAGGGCTTATCAGAAGTTATTTTAAGGAGGTTGTCTTCAAAAACCTAAATATAGACTAGGGATCAAGCGTACACGGGAAGCACCGTATCTCACGTGGACGAACGGGATCACTGAGCGCGATGATCAAACCATAAAGAAATCACTGTCAATCGGTGGAGGCCATTGAAAGTTTCCATTATTAGTCTCGTTATTCGTCAACCGTGCGTCTGTTTGGGCGAGCACTAACAGACCTCCATTTCTGTTGTTACATAGTAATATCTCACAACTTTCAGCAAAGCAGAACACTGGTATGTGATAACAGTGCGGGAGCTCTACCAACGACTTTATCGTTGGAAGGAGAACGGTCAACGAAAATCTGGGGGCGTTCGGGATGTACCCGAAAGAAAAGCCAGCAGATCAACCAGTAGCAAAGCTAGTGCTCGGTCCAGGGGTAAGTGTGACATATCAAGGTAATCAAAACAGGAATGTACGTGGCCCAGGCTCAAAGAAACTTTTACCTAATCTGAGGTGTTAGTATAAGGCGGTTCCCGGACAAAGCCCGCCATATACAATCGAGAGGGGCGGTGAGGCGGAACGAGCACATGGGGACGGATTGGCCAACTGGCATGGTACGCCGGAGAGGAATCGCAAGTAGGTTCGAAAGAGTCAGCGAAATTCAGGGAGAGGAGTATTGAATAACTTACACCTTCGTTTACGAGTAGCGCAGCACCACTTTTGTGCGCATGATCTAGAAGGTAACTTGCAGTGTTAAAACGACCAGGGACTAGAAGTGACTATTCGAGGCATTCAGACAGACCATGTCTGATGCGTTATTCATATAAGTGTAACGGCAGTAGTGTCACGGTTACGAACACGGTTGTCGTGCAAACTCGTGCTGATGTTCATTGCTGTATATTCTCACATATCTCTGATGCATATCGTGCAACAGACAACTTCCCAGGCAAGGCCTCTCCAGCGGTGGCACCGGTTTAATAGATGCGTTTGAGTTTAAGCGCAAAGACGTAGAAACCAATGCGATATTTTGGTAAACCAGTCTTAATTACCAGGATGAAACGTCCGAATTTTACGCGCACAAAACCAAGTGTAGCAAGCCGTTCACACAACGCTGTTAAACGTTGAGTATGACGTGAAAATATGCTTGCGCAGCCCTTAATTCCACGTATTTTGATCACGCTGCTCTGTTGATAGTTTGTTGCAAAGGGACGTACACATATTTACATGTGGAATATATATCCCTACTCAACTGCATGGGCCTATGGTTTGAATATAAGCCCGTAGAGGGCCGATGTTGTCGGAATCATTGGCTAATCTGGAGGTTAACGTCACTATGTTCAGGTTGAGTAGAAGTAAGTGTATATCCTTCCCTCCATGATTGGATCGGCAATTCGGATACCTTCCAGACCAGAGTGACAAGTATGTTTAGCAGCGACTGGCTTGGTGAACAACTTCACAGCGTTGATGAGAACGCAAATTAAGAACACAGAGGCTTGTACGGACAGTCAAGGCAACTAAAGTTTTCATTTTTAAAAGAAGTAATGAAGTGTGGATTGGAAGTTTTACAAATTCCGACACGGTCTTCAAAAGTAGTTTTTTGTAAAAAGACCCCAGCTTACGTTCTAATGTTCTTATGTTCCACACCCTATGCCAGATCCATTTTGTCTCATTCGCTGTCGAAAGCGAATCCGCTTTTTTCTTAATGATAATATATACTTCTCAACGTATATGTAAGAAGCACGCTGGGTTATGCGCGATCACTGCATATATTTACTAAACATGCAAAAACGAATAGGTAATTAGTGGCAAAACGTGAAGGCTTCCGTCAAGAACGACGTGGTCAACAGGCAAACGAATGTAGTTCTTGAGAACTTCGGCGCACGCAACAGAGGAGGAGAGAGTTCGGTCGCTTCACAGATTTGGTCGCAAAAATGGGATGTTACACTAACTTACTTTCTACAAGGTCGTGGGAGAGGCAATTTTTTAAATAGTTCAAGGTCACTCCTGGAGGAATGCAGGTGTAACGCGCAACCGAGACCAGCGGGCACGCACGAATTATATTTGAGTTGTTTGACGGGGCGCGCTGCGGTGTTGTCGATGCCGTTTTAGCTTACGTTTGTGTAAGTCGTGTACATGGCTTACTGGGCCTTCGGCTTATGTTTGTTCCTATTGTTTCTCTTTTCAGAACTGCTATTCGAACCCCTGCTTCGGATAAACGCTGTTACTCGGTGCCTCCATATAACTCCGGATTCGGACCGCAAGTGCTACGGACAGTTAGAGCGAAAGTGGCTGGGCTGCATGTTACAGACAAGTTTTTAAATAGTTCAAGGTCACTCAGGGAAGAATGCTAAAACGCATCTTTGGAGCGTTTGGCCCTTGGGGTATAAAATTGGCCCACGGAAAATTTCAAGATAGCTTGGCTTTGGCGAGGCGGAGCAGAAAAATCCCAAAATCCAACCAACGATTGGGCAGATTCCAGCGCATGATTTCTTCGATTCTCCGAAGAACGTCAAAATTTGAACATCTCGCGAATCGTTCATCTAGGACAAAGTTCCGTGCGCCCGTCCGTCGTATAAAAATCTCCTCGCTCAGTCAATAATATAGGGATCGGAATGGAGAATGTACATTCTCTTTGTGCACCTCAGATCAGTGAGCATCTCTTGCGTTTAACAGAGGAGGGAACTTTGTTTTTCCGTTCCGTTTTTTGAGGCCGAGCTTAGTTCCCTCAGTCGAAGTAGGAACTTTACAGGTGTATCACTAATACTTAGTTTGGCACGTTTATGATTTAAAATGATATTCAACTGTGGAAATGCAGGGCTTCCGCTGGCTTCGAACCAGTAACAGATACAACATACCTTAACGCGCCGAACGCCCTACCAGCTGGGCTGTGTAATCGCACCAGGACCTTGGAAATTTCACATTTGGACTCTGTTGCCTGCTTGTTTCACTGCTTTATATGGAATCCGCCAAGTGATCCAAGGGATCGAATGCCACTGCAGAGCGCTTGCCGCGATGTCGCTGGGCCGAAACCCGCTGAAACCTTGACGTTTCATAGTTGATTTTTATCTGAAGTGCTGCAGTCGTCAAAAACCTAATTATGTTTAGATTTTCGTGAGGGTAAAATTTTAGTGAGAATCTTGGGGTGCTTGACGGAAGTATCAGCTACCGTGCCAGCGTCGGCTGCGAGAAAGAAGTTATTCCACTTCAAAGCCATGAGCGTGCCGCAGAATATATCTTAACCACCAAGTTTGATTTAGCGGTGTATTAGGACGGTCGATTTTATATCAGGTCTTCTGATGGACCTGAGGTCGACTAAGTTGTGATCTTGAAACTTGTCTTGAAACGAGCACAGAGACTTCTATCGTGTATGTGAGATCGAAAATTCGGTATGGCTTGGAACGTAATATAATGTGTTAACTTCCTCCTTTCAGTTGGGGACAGGCGATATTATCACCATTTCTTGGAGGAGCTGTCGGGAGGTTCTGAGATGTTGGACATGTCAAAACCCTCGTCAGTGCACACTGCTTTAGGAATAAGATTGCTATAAAATTGAGCACATCAAGAGGTTTGATCATGTTACCATGAGTGAAGT
Source organism: Paragonimus westermani (assembly GCA_008508345.1). NCBI lineage: Eukaryota > Metazoa > Platyhelminthes > Trematoda > Plagiorchiida > Troglotrematidae > Paragonimus > Paragonimus westermani. Next base: position 56,426 of record QNGE01002916.1, read on the forward strand.
TGAGTGAAAATGCACCTTAGGAATATGTACTGGGGGCTAAGATCTGTTGAATTATTTTTGGTATTTCTGTGCTCTCTTTTATTGGTGTTGGATGTCAGTCCTCCGTTTTGCCATATTCTTTAAATAAACCGCATTGATCATCCTTATGCTTGAACCAGGTGTTTATACCGTTTTTTCTTATTTAGTTCGGACTCTGTAGATTTCTAACTGTAAGAACCAGACATCTTCTTTTCCCATCTTTTCTGAGCAACTCATAGCTCCCATCATTTCTAGATGAAAAAATAGTCGCTTTGCTCCCACTCAATCAATAACCATTCGTTTGGGTGAGATCGATCCGTCGGTATCGTTACCCATCAGTAGGTGGTTCCGTGATGCGGACGTTGTTGCACAGGCAAATTCCTCGTTCAATTTTTGAGGGTCTTCAATTCTGATGCGCAAGATTTAAAGGTTGGTATATTCATTCAGTCAGCACTGCATCAATTCCTGGCCTTACAAGCGCTTCCTCATCACATATTTCCAACTTGAATTGTCCTCCATGCCACTGGGTACTGAGAAGGGCATTTGTTGAATCATCAGGTTACACGTGACTTGGTGAGAACATGGTTCACTAGGAAACAATCCAACACCCCACTACCAAAACCTTTAGTAAACTTATATCTGTGCGTCTAACGTCGTTGAGGTCCATCAGACTTCCGTGACCAGAATAGTAAAGAGACCGAACAGTGAAATGAAACTGAAAATGCACGCCCCATTCACTAGTCGGAATGCGCGGAATGTAAAAATACCTATTATGATTTTCTTTTAAGACTGCATGCTATCAGATTCTTCCAGAACAGAGAGATCGTCTAGCTTGGTAGCCTTAGGAAGATTTGGTTGGATAGCTGATTTACTGTTATGCCATCGGAGGTTGGTTGAAAGATGCTTGCCTTTGACTCTGTGATAAGCATTGTTAAAAGTTGCCAGGGGATTAGGAGGCTAGTGCTAAAATTGCAGCTAAGCTTGACGCATGATTAGTTGAAGAGGAGGGGGTTTCATCAAGTTCCTGGAATAAGTATGCGAAGTACTAAGGTGGTGACCACATGAAAGACAAGACGGCCAGAAAAGATTCAGAACGTCTAGTGCGCCCAAGAATGAGTCAGAAATTTGGGACGTGCAATAGATGCGTTCCGTTGAAGATGGTGGCCCTCAATTTTCACATCTGTCAAGAGCAGAAAGTTTAACTTTACGAATAACTGGCTGAGCAACAACCACGGTATGCGAATAGGGCGCAGAAGTGAAGTTTCCGAAATAATGCGTCAAGGAGGGTCTATCCACTTAGTGATCCAATTGCTGACCGGTTTCAGGGTTTCTTTTGTGGTCAGCTTACAGTTAGTGCACGGGTGTGTTCTCATTAGTACATGGGCGGGAAGTTGAAATATATTGGTCTGCTGTTAGTTTGTACAGTGTGACATAGTGATGTGCCATGCAGCCCTGTGTAATGATGGAGCGTTACATTCTTTGGTTTACAAACTGTTTTCTGGATCGAGGTTGCATGGGTTACTCACTAAATTCATCAGGTCGTCGCCCTGGTAATTGAATCTCCTAGCGTGGTTGTTGTTGTCGTTGAACTGGCCTCCTTTGTTGAGTATGTGGCTGTGGTTGTGTGTGGAATAAGGCCGGTGACCATGCTCCCTGCTTTAATATAATCCCTTATTCTTGGTTGTTCTTCCTCCACTCAAAATCCTCTTGGCAAAGCTTGCTGACCCCGTCTACAAAGACTGTCGTCGCCAGTAGAATTGGGCGCACAACAGGCCGTTCCTCCAGCGAATGTTGACTGCGTCATATGACCAAATCTCACTATCGTCTAGTTAACGAAGCCTCGTCGCGTGCAGTTTCTCGTTCGGACATTCCACCTCTGAACGTCTTCTCACGAAAATATATATTTCTGAACGCACTGATGAGAAACACTCAGGTTGGCGCGGTTGATGTAAATACTGTAAGGCGGTACACGTGAATGCACACCATAAACACTATTCACAACGGTGAAACATTAATTACTTGATTACAGCAACAAAGGTATAGTAAGAGAGATAAATTCCGGTTCGTCGGAAGGCACTTGAGGTACATGCTTCTAAAAAAATAGTAACTACAATCTCCATAATTGGGCAAAACACCAAGTAGTTGCATAGGTTTACACTTTAGAATGCGGTCCGACTGAAGAAAAGCAAGGCTGGTCTAGACTCACGAGCAAACTTCTTCAGTCACCGGAGAGCGAGTGCGCGGAAGAATTCCGCATGTGAAGTACCTCATAGGGATACGATGATCTCCCAGATCACATGTAGCCGGAAAACCCCCAGATTTTCCTTAGCATACCAAACGAGACTTGGCAGGAAATGGTATAATGGAGGAGTGTGTCAGCGGGAAGGCTCTTTCTTGCCTTGCATTTTCATGTTACAAAACAAACCCTGAATTGTTAAGATCGGTCTTTTAGGTTATACCTATGACATAGTGGCTACTTAAGCATAATCGCGTGCCATAGGTAATGTGAAGCAGATGCACATGTTCCGGCCTTCCGGTGTAACATACGAAATAGGGGAGCCTAGGTTTTCCGACTCGGGAGTGAAAGCCCGTCCAATGGCATCACCACATTGTTTTATTGTCGTTGGCACTGACGCACTTTCCAGAAGGACAAGCTCTAAACCATGAACCTTTCCTTCCATTGCACACTCTCCTCCCATCCGGACTAACGGTATCGCGGCGTTTCCATGTGATTGCGATGTCTGCTCGGCACAAATTGGGAACCTCCGATCATAGACCAACCTGTTAAGATGTTTAAATATCATCATCTGCGGACCAGAAGCGGTGATGACACGGGCGGCAGGTAAAGAAACGTGCACTCTCTCCCACGTCGCTGTCCATATACAGGGGTCGTGTTTTGAACAGCTTCATTCCCACCAGCCACACTCCATCTCATCCATGATTCCAAGGTTGCCTAACAGTGTGAAAACGTGACTCGAAAACGTCGGTTGCAAAAGCGCTACACACGACATCAAATGTAAATCTCCAACCAAATGCCGTCGGGACAACAAAAAGCGGTGTAGAGTTAAAATTGGCTATGACTAAGGGATCTCGGTTTGTGTCAGAGATAGTATCAGGCCTGTGGAGGTGCGATCATAACAGTGTGAGTTGCGAATGACTAGTTCCTTTTATTGCACTCCCTTTATCGCGTGGAAAGCTGATAGGGTCACCTGCTACTCAGGGAAATCTCTCCAGTCGAAAAGCGAGCCGACTAAATCTGTGGCAGCATACTTACGGGCATATACTATTCTGGTCATCTCATTCAGAAGAAGGTGGAGTAGCAGTTGTAAATACAGAACTATATAGTGCTCCCTCACAAGTTTGTACCACCACCTCTCTGTCGTGTCTATCGCAGTTGAATTCCTTTGCGCTATTGGTGTGAAGGTGTCTTGCATAAATATCATTTAATCAGACAGTCGTTGGGGGTTCGTGATGTTTTCACTCAAATCTTATTACCTCTTGACCACATAGATTACTCGATAATCAAGGCAAGCTTTGAGATAAAAAAACAGAACCTAAAAATCCGCAAAACCCTAGCCCAGTAAGACAGTCGCAATTTTGGGTGCTATTCTTTGGCATTTCAATGCAAGTATTCGATCAGCAACATCCACTTCATCGTTTGGATGTTAAGCTCCCTGTCCTATCAGTGAAATTGATGCAGCAAAGGGGAAATTCAAGATGACAGAAATGGAAAGTCAAGAGATTCCGCCATTATTTGATGTAAATAGCCTCGGGAAAAATGTGTAGGAAACTTTATCTGGAACAGAAAGAAGAGGAAAGCAGGGAGACGCAGAAAACCGGACAAACACATGGACAAGATATCACTAAGTGTCCAAAATCGAAAGCATTTGGCAAAGCTCGCGAACTGTGCAACCAATCGGGTATTTTAAGCTATCGGCCGTTGTGCAATATTTCCCGCGTCAAGTGTATTTGCCGAATCAATAATGAAACTCAGAATCGCGTGATAAACCAGAGAATGTAAAAAGATTGCGCGAGCTGTGACGAATATTGGGCCGTGTTATTATTTCGGAAAACCTTTTAAGTAGGATTAATAACTTTGTGGAGGTTGAAAAGTATAGCACTCAAGAACAGTTATCACATAACGCCAAAAAGCGACTGATGGAAGGCTTTACCTAGCACATGAATGCTTTAGTGCACGGCAATCTAAGTCGTCTCCCAGAGGCACGGATTTACCGGAAAAGAAACAAAAAAGCTGTTGAGGGAGTAGACCAAATATCCATTGGACAAAATAAACAGCAAATTTCTTCCAGCGCTGTGATTGCCAAGGACACGCAAATTATCTGGTGGAAATAAATGCCGGCTGTCGACAGGCGTGCAGGCCGAAATTCGGCTACACACGTGTGCGGCTCGGGTGCGAGCCACAGTCACATGGCATGCAGACAAACAGTCGGGCAGCATACAACATGCCACCTTTCTTAACGACTTAGGTACGATGTGCATCCATGAGGTTCAGAATCATTTTGCACACTACAGCGCATACAGGCCAGTGAAATCTCCAGATCGCCACAGTACTACCGTATTTTAGTATCGATTTGATCTATACGGCCGACATAAGTTGACAGAGATGTTATCTGGCACACAAGGACTGCCGGTGGTTTATTAGAAGGAAGAGAATCAAGGTTGGGAAATCGAAGAGTGTAAGCAATCACGTGAGACGAAGAGGTTAGGTATTCATCTTTGGTTTTCTGAACAGTTTAGGCGTGCCCAGTCTTTGCACAGTGGTGACTAGTTACGCACAGCTGGCTACCATTAGGTACGATGTATTGCCGTGCCAGGATGATTGCATTATTACGATCGGGTCTGTGCGCATTGACACCCAGGTGTAGACTGTAATCCTCTTTTCTTGTTCACGTGTAAGTTCGAACATAACCGTGCACAATGTCTATCTTGCCGAAGCCGCAATAGATTCCAAAACCTAAACCAGTGCCTCCAGTGATGAAACTGATAGCTCTGATCAGTTCGAAGACGACGTGTGGTGATATCAGGCGGTAAAGATGGCTTTCTTCTTGGACACAATTAGGCCCATTCTCGAGGATATCGTTCTTAGACAGGTAGAGTTCGAAAATGTGTGTGACGATCCTTGCTGTCAGAAATTTCCCTAGGCCGTGTTTAAATCGAAGAATATTCTTATTGGCACTGATTGCACATGAGAGTTTTACCAACTAAAAGAATGTTTTGTTGGGAAAATATTTGAACGCGATAGAAAACACCATTTGGAAAATTGTCGCTCTTCCTTGATTCCATTGGGTTGCCCCTGAAGAAAGGCATATTGGACAAACATGTTCGGCCAAGAACAAAGACTGGCTGGGCAGTAGGAAAAATTGCATATACATATTGAGTAATAAGTGCTCAGTGGCCGCACGTCGTAATAGGTGTCAAAGTCGTGCGCGACGTACGTATGAGGCCGATCAGACTGTTTCTCTCAGATCCACTTTTATAGCGCGTGCTCCTGATCTATCATAAGGTTAAAAGTAAAAATCAGATTTAAAAACCATGCATAGAGGAATTGGCTGTCAGGAGCGGTTGCCATACATTAGGATACATGTTCGTTAGTGCCACTGAACAGTAGTCCGGAAAATCTTCAGTACACACTCGAAGTTTGGAGGAGGTTTTCCAGCCGGACGGTTGCACAGTAAATGCGGGTCTCACATCTTTGTGACGCACCGTGTTGTAACGAAAACCCCTCACAACTCATCAGTAGCCAAAAGTATCGCTCAACAAGTTGAGTATGTCTGAGACTCCAACTTTCATAGTAGTCTCATTTGAGGCTCCGTTGATTGGAGTGAACAGGACAGTCACTGTGTGTCTTGTGACTACTATAATATATAACACTTCTGATAGTCACATTTAATTGTACATCTCTAGTGATTTCTCTACCACTTATGAATTTAAGGTCAGGCTATCAATTCGCACTATCCGTCCTGAGGCTCAAAACACATGTCGCTACTTGCCTTGGGGCAGCGCGATAAGTCTTCGCTTCCAGCGTTGTTCCGTTTCTGACAGTGAGAAACGACTGAGTGATTTGTTGGACAATTCCAGCACACATCATGAGTCGATCAGGCAATCTTATCATTGCTCACAGGCGAATGTGGCCGGAAGCCCGCACCCAACGACGCAGCCGTGCCTAGCGTTGGGTCAGCGACGCAGTTGTCAACTAGGTCGCCTAATGAAACCGCCATGGAAGTTCTAGTATCGGCCGCAATCAGAATCTACACTGGTGACTGGTTCTAACAGGAGCAAAACTGGGGTTTTGTTCTCCAGACTTGATGATTCCCGATGAAGCGTATTGGAACGTGACAGCTGCGATCGTTTGTGAACGATGTTCAGTTTACCTGAGAAAAAATATTCATGTCTAATCAGCACGTTCGTCTCAAGCGCATCTCACAACTGCCCTAAAAACGTCCTGTGTAGGCAAATAAAAGGTACTCATAGGACCTTCTCCCAAGGACACAGTAGAATCGTTTGGCTAGTTTGATAACCCTGATTACTAGTTAACTCATTAGTTGACCAGGTGAAGTTCTGGTACAGCATATAATTATTACGCGAAGCGCATGCCTTTTTGAGTCATATACTGCTTGTATCCATCGAGTATGTATACACGATACATCAACATCCACATTTCTGATATACTCGTAAGATGGAATATTCCATCTTATTTCCATCTAATGTCCAATATCCTTAAGAGCGCATAGGCTGACGTAGATAAACATCCTATATATGCAGTCAACCCATACTGAACACACATAAAGAATATGCAATGTACCCTATAGATGTAGCCCACCACCTTTAGCTCTGTGGAATATCTGCTCCTTCCACAAGACCAACTTCTCACCCAGTGGATGCCACTGACGTTCCCAAGTGAGCTATTGAACACCAAATGCGGAAACAACATTGTGGTCAGAAGTTGGTAAAATGCTAAGAGCCTCTCTGAAGATTCGCTCTCCTGAGTGGTACTTTCGACTACATGGCACCCCTTGGCTTTGTGAGCCCACCTTCGGAAATTCTCACTCGAAGTATCGGATACGCTGGGCTATTGCTGGCCCATTACGGAATCTGATGACAGTTTTGCCGAAAAAGCCACTCGAATCAAAAACTGACAACTGCTGGCGTTGACCACCGAATCGCTGTTGAATAATGTGCCCAACGGAATGAGTGACCTGTAGCTGCTAACCATAGTGATTGCAGTATTGCTAATGAGTAGTTGGGAATTTGGTTAGGCTGGCTGGAACGTCCATCTGAATGCGAAGGCTGCGATCAAATGTCAGTGATGGTCAACTTGAAACGATTGCAGGGTTATCGATTGGCAACGCGTCTAACTGTCGCAAATCCTATTATTCAGTGTGATGCAAGTGCAGATTATTCATCTAGGTGAACAATTTCACCATGAAACCGCTGTCGTCCAGCCTGAGTTTCACGATGCTCATGTCATCAACGGTTTCCTGAGGTTAGCGAATTTGGAAACCATTCGCCAAGGAGGCCGTATTGGCTAGTCGAAATCGAAATGATGTTTTCTACGTGCACCAAGTGTTGTTCTTCAATCGATCTTACTGTGTCGCCCGACCACTTCACACACTTTTCGATAGTTTCACAGAAAATGAACATTAATTTGCGAAACACGTGCGCACAGGAGCACTATGTTGTGTGTTCCTATTATGGTTGATAGAGCTACGACTGTGTTACCAGTGGTCAGAATTCAAATCATCTTAGGTCAGTCGGCATCACATATTGTAGAATGTTTCCGGATATGCCAAGAATTTTCGGTAACTTCCGGAACATCCTTCCGACTTAACTAGCAGCAAGCATCCACAAGATGTTCAACGTGGAGTAATCTCGTGACCGCCCCCAGCGCTGGTCTAGTACAGTGCAAACTTGTGTGGTCGCCTTGTGTAGCAGGTAAACTGGACTGAACTCGTTATACCCGTAGGCCAAATCCATCCAATTTGGAAACACCGTAGGACAGCGGACTTCAGCGTCAGTCGTGTAGAAGTGGACAATACGAACAAGCGTGATTCAAAGGCCATTCAAGGAGTGACACGGCTTACACAACCAGAATCCAGAACCATTCCAACAACACCACGGCAAGCTGCGTCATATTCGGTTAATTCGGATTTTGCGGCCAGGCTGAGATGAACCTCCCCTGACTGAAAGCTCTTAACGCAGGATCGTTTATCAATTATTATAAATGATCTCGTACACCAAGATGATCAACGATGTCTACAGGTTTACTCACATGACTTAAATAATCTCGCTGTATGGGAACAATCTGATAGCGATCAATCGTCCCACTCTGCCACCTAGTTTCAGATGTTCTTAAATGAAAGGTGGCGGAATTAAACAGGCCTCATAATATTTTTACCATTCACGAACAGTGCGGCATGAATAACTTCATATCACCTTTCCACACCCCATACTCGAATCCAGTCATGACAACTCCACCCTTAAGAACGATAATCTCAGCGGTGATCGTGGGGAGTCAATATCGATTTGACCACTCACGAGACTTGGTGAATGTGGGAAGTCACCATCGACACAAACCCGGGGTGAATTAGTAGTAACTAAGCCCAGACCAGTTTGAAAAATTCGACTGAGACCCCACACATTCTTAAGACGGGTTCTCCGAAAAATCTTTAGAAAGATCAGTCACTTTTCTTCCGTCTTCAATTAATCTGGTGAAAATTAGCCCGGTGGATGGTGGGGATCTTCTAGAACTACCCAGCAACTCACCAGGTGTGGCACACTCTAGAATAGCTGGTGACACTTGTACATTACCAGCATCCTCCTGAACCAGTGCGCGTCTCGTGACAATCCCAGATGTCTGTTCGGCGCCCCAACCACTACGTCTAAGCAGGTTCCTAACAACTTAGGGGTCATAATATTCAATTTGTTTGAAAATGATTCCTTGGATCCTGGTGACCCCGTTGTCCTAGGTCTGACAGAACACACAGAGACCTCGACGAGATAGCGTACAGATCCCATGCCCTCAGGATTGGATTTTGCATTATCAAGTGAACACACAATGCTAGCCAACACAATTCGCACCCCTCCCCTAGGGTTAAGCTATCATATCAGTGTGTCGTTTGATCTTACTCATCAGACTGCGTAGGTGAAAGATGCACTCAGAAACCAGTGTGCATTTCACCGTCTAAATGTACTCGCCTTAAGAAAGACCCCGGCTAGGGCAAGTCAGGCTTATGGTCTACTGGTACTAGTTGGTGTCTACTGGGTAGTGCCTAAGACTATTGTTCGCCACACCATCAGAGAATATGTGCATCTAAGGCCTGTTGAACCGGGGAAGATGAGGCATAACACCTTCAAGCTCGTGGTCGCCGAGAGCAAGACATTGAATAGGCTTCTGTACGGGGACACTGAAGGGGCCTGCCTGTCATACACAGCGCTATGCAACAGATGGGATGCCGTAGTTGGACACGAGCGCGATGTCCACTAGAACGATTTTGCGAAGGTTTGAAGCATAATCTAACGACGCTCTATGCAAGCCTTCCTTGGTTATCTGCATCTGAATCAGGCATGCCCATCACTGATATTCTCTTGGGGAAACACCGAAATGAGCAGTGACGCATTGGAAACTACTGCATCACGATTGGGTGCCGTGTATAAAACCCGAACTCGCGTTGCACCACAGCACCCTGGTAAGCCCCCAATCATTGGCGCCAGTGATTTTATGGACGTCAGGATACCTCGAGCGTCTGTTCACAGGAAGCGCAAGGGCCCAGAGACACGTAAGTCACTTGGTCCAGACAACATAAAACCTGGTTTCCTCATGGAATACACGGGCCACTTGGGGTCTCCATCACTTGCATTAGTTTGTCACTCACTGGAGGCGAGCAAAATTTCAGGTAAGTGAGAGCACCATCGCGTGATACCCGGTCACAAGGGCAGCACATATGGCAATGCTGTGAACTGTCGCCCCACTGTTTAATCCCGACTGTATCAAGGGTCCCGGAAAGCCTAATCGATGATAACATTCGACAATATATAAGAGATCGCCTCCTTTCCACGCTTCTACGACATGGATTTCGACGGGGACATTCGTACACGAGAAACATAGCCACGGCAACTGAGCTATGGACCCAAATATTGGTTTCTGGAAACGGTATGGACACAGTATGCCCAGATTTCGTGGAAGCACTTGACACGGTAGATCGCGAAATCTTGCTAACCTAGTTGGAGTCTTGCGGCATCTCCAGCCAGCTATTAGCCTTGTTACAATTCTACCTTTCAGACAGGAATACAAGTTTGAGGATTCATACATTATACTCGCCCGCACACTCAGCCACCAGGATACCATCTCAAGACTTCATTCTGGGACAGCTGCTCTTCTTGTTGTCCATCAATGATGTCAAAACCAACATGCAGTGAGGATGCCCGATTTATGCAGGCATTGTGGATATCTGGATACCAGCGAGAACCACGGTGGATGGAGACATACTCCAGACTGACTTAGATAGACATTTCCTCTGAGCGGCAGGGTGTCATCTGCTCTCTGAAATAAGCAGTTGTATCGTCTTTCATGTTCTGCGAGTTGCCAGGCAGACTTGCAACAAGGCGGGATACCCGTCTCGGTAGGTCTCAGAGTAACGCGGTTTAAGTAGTCGTAATCAAGAAAACTTGGGAATATCCCAAGATACCACACTAGCAGCACGAAAAGGTAACACTGCTGTGCACTCAATAAGAGGTATCATAGGTCGCGCATATCCTGCTAATTTCTGCTGCTCTCTGAAAATTCACCTTGTCCCACTCTCTTATCCAGGACATTGGGCCAATCGAGAACGTTCAGATAAGAGCCACTAAGGGGGCGCTAGGAATGAGAACCTTGTCTTTTGCCTCTAGGTTCGAAAAATTGAACTTGTTCCCTATGAATTGCCTAGGTCTTCGAGATTACACTGTCCACAAAATTATGCATACTCCTAGTCAGTTCTGCACTAGCCTGCTAGTTGTCAGTGGCAAACAAGTTTCGACAAGCACCCCCTGAATTTAGAACGGTAACCTGGTGGAATAGGTTGCAGGGCTTTTTCTTTCTTGTGAGAGTACCCAGATTTTGGAATGGCCTTCCTGAGTTAGTTGCTAGAACAGTATCCACGGATGAGTTCAAAGGGTGGTTTGACATTTATCATGCCCCGTTAAAGTCATGGTTAACGACCATTCAATCAAACTGTAGAACGCACGTTCCTTCACACGTATGACACAATCCACATTCCTATCGCCACGGCGGAATTTTGAGTGTCGTCCGACCATCTTACGAATGTATTTTGAGAGTTCAACTGAACACTTGACAACCACACAAATGATGGTCAACTGGGATGTTTTTCGCATATCTTGTTACAACCACCCTCCGGTTTCCATTTTAAAGACTCTCGTTAGCGAACACGTCTTACTTTCGAAGTACATTTCAACGAAATTTCGCTGTCGCGCAGGGGCACCCATATATCGGTAGTTGTTTGGAAGAGACGGTAAAAGCAATGAACAGGTAATGTGAACTCATGAAATGCACACAACTGAAAAAGGTTCATTCGAGTGACCGTTCTTTCTCTCCTTGGTTACCTTGGTCTTTACATTCTTTGCAAATAGCTGACAATTTTCTGACATTCTGACGCTAAGAGTCGATGTGAAGCTGGAATACCTGAGTTGACCCTGAAAATACAACAGTATGCCACTTCGGCGACCTCAAAAATGATATAATAATGATTATTTAAATGGAGGTCTCACTAGTCTATGTTAACTGAACTTGTAAAAAATTCTCACCAGTTACGTTTTCAGAACCGAACCAAAAATAGAACGCCACAGTTAATGTCGGAACTACGACTTGAGCAAAATCAAAGACAGCACAGCATTGTACAAGTAAAGTGAGCGATTATAAGTCTATCGACGGACCAGTTGTGAGTAGATCACCATCAGGAAGCAGTAATAACTTGCGGAAGTTTCGTGATTCTGCCACGTTAAACGTCTGCAGAATAAACCACAGAATGGGTTGTAAAATCGCTCACAATCTGCCGCTCGATCATACAATTGCTGCCTGAACGAACACCCACCGTCCATAAACTTCAGTACAATCCGTATGCAAGTCGCGCATTTCAAATGACCGGTTACAACTGACGCTAATAAAATCATGGTTGAATGCTGTGATTAAACAATTGCAAGCTAACAATCATGTTTCAAATATGTAGGCAAAATCCTACACATTGTTCTTCTTCGTCAAGTTGCGAACAGTTAAAACGAAATAGCTCTTCTGACGAAGGTCTTGAGTGTCTCAATTATGACAGCCAGGAAGCATTCAAAAGACAGCCGACTGTCAAGGTGTACTGTTAGGGGTACCGCATACTAGTACGCCAGGAAGTCCTCCGGTGGTCACTCTGCACGCCCTTGTTTACATTTGTTCTATTATTATTATTATTGTTATTATTATTATTGTAACTACTACTTGGAAAGAGAGTCCACCATTTTCCGGGAGCGCATTTCCTTTCGTACCCGCGAAACTCAAATTGGTATGGACTATGTAATATGCCAGTGAAGAAGGAGAACGGTTCAATCAGTCAAGTTGTCCTCAATTGGGGTCTCTTCCTTGGCGACTGTACAAACCACCGGCTCTGCAACACAATGGAGAGGGAGAGTGATTAGCCGCAGTTTTAAAACGTACTACGCTCGTCCACTTAGTTTCGGTTTCACTTTACACTATCCCCTACTACTTAAGACAGCGTCCTCGCTGTCACACCCAAGCCTCCGTCTGGCGGAACCTCGACCTCTGACCCTAACTCTGGCACATCGTCTTCAGCTCCTACTGGCAAATCATTGTCCATGCTATCCATGAATGGTTTCAGGCGGTTATAGTGGACGATCATAGGTAGACTATTTGGGGATGTCGGATCTCTTATTGAACAAGTTGAGTCAGATGTTACACGTTCTACGACAAACGGTCCTTTCCATTGTGTCTGCAGTTTTGCAGGGATGCCTGGGCGCATCGTCTCCCTGTGCAACCATACCTTATCCCCGGGTTTCAAAGGGGCCCCAAATACCTTTTTATCATAGTATTCCTTCTGATGCCGGTGTGCACTCTGTAAGTGTGTTCTCGCCATTTCGTGTGCTGACCGTAACGTATCGATTAGCTTGCAAACATATTCCGCTACCGTGGGCTGTACTCGGACGGCCGAGGGCAGGCAGATATCGGAAGGTAGTCGGATTTCTCGGCCAGTCCACAGGAAGTGAGGCGTTTGTTTAGTAGACGCGTGAACACAGCTGTGATAGGCTAGTACACACTTTGGGATCGCCAGATCCCAATCGAGCGGGTTGCGATCTACAAACGCTTTTAGCAATTGCAAAAGTGAGCGATTGGTCCTTTCCACTTGTCCATTGCTTTGAGGGTGATAGGCGGTCGTTCGGGTTTTGTCAATTCCCAAGATTCGACAGATTTCTTGCAATAACGTGCTTTCGAAATTGGAGCCCTGGTCAGAGTGCAGCTGCCCCGGCGCTCCCCAGTGGCACACCCAGTGCTCAACGATCGCATTGCCAACCGTTTTCGCATCAATGTGGGATAAGGGTACTGCTTCACACCATTTTGTAAAATAGTCCACCAACACAAGGACATACCGTTTGCCTCTCGACGTTTCTGCTAGGGGGCCTATGATGTCTACACCCACTAATTCATTTGGATAGCCAGTATGTATTGGCTGAAGTGGGGCTTTCTGTTTGTTCTTTGGATCCTTGAAACTGCCACATTGTTCACACCGATGGCAGAGGTTCGTTACATCCCGACGCAAATGTGGCCACCAAAAACGTTGTCTGGCTGCTGCGTCCAGTTTGTTTATTCCAGCATGTCCCAGCTCTCTATGGAGGTCTTCTAAAACTTTGTTTATCATTGATCGTGGGACAACGATTCTTTTGCCATAGTTAGGCCCGTAATCGAAAAACAACACACCCTCGCACATCGCCAAGTGGTCCCACATTGCCCACAGGCAGCGACTTTCATAACTTTTCCCTTCCATCTCTTTACTTGTGGGTCTACTACCTTCGTTCCGTTTTCTCTCATAAATAAGGGCAGTTTCGGGGTCTGACGCTTGGGCTGTCTGCCATTGTCCATAGTCCGCGCCTTGCAGTGTGACTAGTGTTACGTGTTGCGTACTACAAGACGGGCAGTTTCCATGAGCACGCCCGGGTCTTCTGGATAACGCATCTGCATTAGCGTGACTTTTCCCAGCTCTATGTTCACATTCGAAGTCATATTCTTGAAGAATCCCCTGCCACCGCGCGATCTGGCCTTCCGAGTCCTTAAAGTTTTGAAGCCAACGGAGAGATTGGTGGTCAGTGCGAATGGTAAACCGCCTGCCCAACAAATAGTGCCGGAAATGTTTTACAAAGAAAACCAGGGCTAGCATCTCCTTCCTGGTCGTGCAATAATTGCGTTCTCTTTTACTAAGAACGCGGCTCCCGTAAGCGATCACTCTCTCGTGTCCGTCAGTATTTTTTTGTGACAATACGGCCCCAATGGCATAGTCACTAGCATCAGTGTCTAAAATGTAACCACCGGCTGCAGGCGACAAGTCTGGTAGTGACAAGATAGGCGCGGAACATAGAGAACGTCGGAGGGTCCCGAACGCTGCTTCGCATTCCTTGGACCATTCGAACTTTCGATTTTTTTCTAAGAGGGTGTGCAGTGGGCTGGCGATGAGTGCGAATCCAGGTATGAATCTTCTATAATACGAGGCAAGGCCCAGAAAACTACGTACCTCCTCAGTGTTTTGCGGTGTAGGCCAGGTCATAACCTGTTCAACTTTCTTTGGGTCTGTTCGAATGGCGCCCCCAGAAATCACATGTCCCAGATATGTCACTTCTTTCCGCATTAACTGACACTTTGAAGGGTTGAGCGTCAGGCCTACTTGTGACAGCCTTTCAAAAACGCTGGCTAAATTTTTCAGGTGTTCCTCGCTTGTCTTGCCGTGGACGATAACATCATCCAGGTAAACGAGGCACTGATGGGGAATGAGGTCGCTCAATACCCGCTGCATTAGGCGTTGGAATGTGGCGGGGGCATTCGATAGCCCAAAAGGCATTGTTTGGAACTCATATAGTCCTGTTGGCACCACGAACGCCGTTTTAGCCCGGTCTGCTTCTTCTACTTCTACCTGCCAATAGCCTGAGGCTAAATCCAGAGTGCTAAAATAGATGGAACTCCCCAGGGCGTCAAACAAATCATCGATGCGGGGCAATGGGAACGCATCCTTAGTGGTAACTTTGTTTAATTTCCTATAATCAACACATAGTCTTAAGCTGCCGTCTTTCTTCTTGACCAGCACCACAGGAGAAGACCATGGGGAGTTTGACGGCTGAATTACGTTTTTCTGAAGCATCTCGTTGATCATCTTGGACACTTCTTCTTGTAGGGCCACTGGGATTCTTCTGTGTGCCGTCTTTATTGGGGAAGCGTTTCTTGTGTCTATTTTGTGTTTGAGCACATTCGTTCGCCCCGGGTGGTTTCTACTCCAGGCGAAGGCGTCTATGTGACCGAGAATTACATTCCTCAACTTAGCTGTGCTTTGGGAGTCATTACATCACCCGGATCCCTTGAGTAACGCTTCAATTTGTGATCCGACATCCCCTGGAGCGATATGTAGAGTGAATTCGGAGCTGAAAAATAGTGTGCATGATGGCATAAACAACTGACGTTTTGCTAGGTCGAGGGAGCATCCGAGACGCCATAAGAGGTCAATCCCGATTATGCAACTAACTGGGAGACTAGGGGCCACCACGAATCCGTGTCGGAGAGTCTGGTTAGCCACCTTTACCGTAGATGTTATCAGTCCTTGGGTACTCATGTGCGAACCGTCAGCGGTGGTTAGCTTCCAGTTACAGGGCTATAATTTGTGGTGGCCGAGTTTCCTAACCACAATTGATCTAATCAGGTTGCAGGCTGCCCTCCTGTCTAACAACCCCGCCATAGTGGTGTCCTCAATCTTTAACTCTACGGTAAAAGCCGAAGTTAAACATGGACCGATTGCTGATGGAACATACATCGTATTATGAATTCGCTCACCTGAGGATATTTACCGTCGATAAGAGGTATAGGGCCGGTCATTCCAACTCCGGTATGAAGTTCCACGTCCGGGATGTGAGCGAAGGTGAACGGGGGCCGGTCCACGGGGGCCTCTGAAGTTTGGTGCCTGACCACGGTACCATGCACGACGATAAGCTGGTGGACGGCGTTCATTGTGCAGCGGGAAGCACGGCACTGTGGGAATCTCCAGGGCGGCATCAACTCTCTATAAGTCCTCTGCAATTTTCAGTGCCGCGTCCAATGCGGTTGGGGGATGCAGCAGGAGCTCACGCTTGAAACTCATGCTAG
Source organism: Paragonimus westermani (assembly GCA_008508345.1). Classification (NCBI taxonomy): domain Eukaryota; kingdom Metazoa; phylum Platyhelminthes; class Trematoda; order Plagiorchiida; family Troglotrematidae; genus Paragonimus; species Paragonimus westermani. Next base: position 72,852 of record QNGE01002916.1, read on the forward strand.
ACACACCAATGACCAACTGTTCCAATACTCGTTTTTCTTGCCCTTGGGCGGACTCGCCACATTACGCCCGCTCGGCTAGGTATCTCAGGTCTCTCACAAACGCACCGACCCTCTCGCCTGCTTGTTGTCGTCTTCCCTGAAACTGTTCCCTCCATTGTGCTGGCAACTTACGTGAGTCTAACAATTGGCGGAGCTCTTGGAAGGTCTTGTCACCGATCTCACCATCCATCACTTGGCTGTTCAAGACAATATCCAGCGCTTCAC
>QNGE01002916.1:76270-94947 GCA_008508345.1 Paragonimus westermani
TCGGTGCGATAATGGATGACCCAGGAGGCCTGACATCTGTAATCTGCAGAACTACAATTTACCGTGAAAATTGATTAAATAAACGTTACCGTTTGGAGCGCCTCCTTCGCCGTGAACAGTGTACGCATTTGTACACTGCACTTCCATACGGGCAGCCTGATGGCAGGTCTATTCCCCTATGCTTCTTGGCACTTGCAGCTGTCTGCGAAGTGTTAATGAAAAAGCTTGTACAAGTTCCCCGTTGAAATCTGCACAAGTCTTCAACATACTCCTCGAACTTCCGGTAATTCATCTTGAATATCCTTCTGAACGTGCTCTCATCGTTCACCGCCATGCTGATTCAACGTACGGAAGTGAGTTACCGATAATGGACCATTTAAACACTTTTACGTCCAATGTTATGATATATGATGTTTTTCAGATCTCACTTGGGAAGATCACTTGCACTATTTTACTAAAACTTCAGGTCACATTCATTTCATCAGAGTTCTCCAGTTTTTCGTGTACGAAAGGAAATACACTCCCCCATTTTCCATTGTAAGTGATGTGCATGTTTGCTCGCCTTCGTACTAGGATGTATGGCTGCATGATCCCAGAATACTAGAAACCATATTAGCTTGCTCATCCTTACTACTCCACTACCTTCACGTTCCTATTCAATGCGTAAGCCGCATACAGTCTTCACGCACTGTTAAGCCATTATGCATATTTTTCTGCATTTTGCTCTACTATGCCCAGTGTTACCGCCGTAACACACCAGGAGACAGATGCTGAAACTCGCGCCCCTCTCAGCAAGACCGAGAAGCGGATCATCTATAAGTCAAGAACCTCCTGGGTCTGCAAGAAACCTACTGAACTGTTGTTTTTGCACAGAACAATCACATTTTGCATTGTCTCAAATGACGTCAAACGTAAGTAATCAGCAGCAAAAAATCATGCAACTTTGTGGCACCTGAAATAACGTACATCAACATTGAATTCGTGAGGCGTTATACACTTCATTTAAAAGTTCCGCCAGTGTTGTTTGAGTGCGCACATAATTTGACCGTGCTCCCCCTGCCACGTGTTTTCTGGATGGCCGGGCTCACGACTGTTTTGTGTGGAATCGTTAAGCAAGTATGTGACTGGGTGTAATTGCAAGTGATTCCTATTTTTCCATCGTTTTATTTGCACACGTATCCCATAACGTATTTAGGTGCTCTCAGGCGACAGCATTGTAATTCGTGATCGGCCTGTTGACGGTCCTCCACCCGAAAAGACTATTGTACTCTCCAACATTGTTTGTGGAAAGCTTGCAAGAAGACCGACAATAAACATCCCTAATGGTGTAGTTGACGATCCATTCGCTTGGCAGGCTCGTGAATTTGTGCGATCAAAATTAATCGGCAAAGAAGTCTGTTACACTGTCGAAACGGAACTGCCTTCCGGAAGGACATATGGTTGCGTTTATTTAGGTAAGCACCTCTTTTCCGTACTTTGTTATGTGTAGGCAAGTCAGCGAATGGTGAAAATATAGCTCGGTCTTTGCTCGAGGAAGGCTTGGCCGAACTTCGCAAATTGAACACCCCTGCTGCAGACAAAAACGCCAACTACCAACAGCTTCTAGCTGCAGAAGAATCAGCCAAATCGTTAGGAAAAGGTAGGTGGTCGTCAAATCAGTCTTCCGCTGTGCGGGATGTCGTCTGGAGTATTTCCGACCCTAAAAGTTTCGTTGACAAGCGTAAGGGTCAGCAGACTCGAGGTATAATCGAATATGTGCGGGACGGTAGTTCAATGCAACTAACTCTTTTACCTGATGTGCCGGGGTCCAATACATTCTACAACATTATGCTTTCTCTGTCCGGCGTCAGAGCTCCAGTTATTCGAATGGAAGACGGCAAGCAGGTAAGGGGCATATTAACTCCCGCAGACTTTGTAGGTCCCGGAACCCTTTGGACTAGATGCTCAGTTTTTTGTGGAGTCGCGCTTGTTGCAACGTGAAGTTATGGTCCTTTTGGAATCATCGATGAACCAAACCTTCATCGGCAGCGTACTTCATCCAAATGGGAATATTGCAGAGGTACTACTTCGTGAAGGCCTTGCAAAGTGTATTGACTGGTACCTCAATTTAGTCAGTGTGCCTGGGGCTGCTGATGCGTATCGGGCGGCTGAACGTTTAGCCAAGGAAAGACGACTTCGTTTGTGGAAGGATTATCAAACGCCCTCATTACCGAGTGAAACGTCTCACGTTCACGATCCCAACAAGGTGTCACCTGGAATGTCATTCACTGGAAAGGTAAGCTGGTTTAGTGCTGATTTTGTAGTATCTCAATATAGTGCGCCCTGGTAGCACGACCGTTCTCTGAGTGATCTCTCAGCATTCCCCGAATGTTGTCTAAGCCCTCCTCGAGTTATCTATGAGTGTTCAAATGTGTTCGAGGACACGCAGAGAACGGTGGGAAAAAATAGCGCGCAGCCCTATTTAACAACTTGACTGCATGCCGCAGAATCCCTTTTTGTTGAGGGAATCCAACCACGCTCCTTATGAATATGAAGTATGGGAAAGATCATCACAACTACAAGCGAGACATCAGTGATTCTCACTGATGCTTAACTGCCATATAAAAAACAAGCATGAACACTTCGTACTAAACAATACATGTGTAATGACAGCATTTGTATGACATTTAGCTTCAGACATCATCGGTATATACAGCGGCAACAAGTTATCATTTTTCAACCCATAATCGATTATGGGGAAAACGTATCCTGGTGTGTTGCGCGCGGATGTGAAAGGGACGATTCAAAGGTGGATCCAGAAGACCGGATTGAAGGTGAGGAAAAAAGCCCACGACGTGAGGAACGACACGCTAACGTTGTGATTTGCTACTCTACTGCCAAATGTGATACAAATGCTGTCATTGCACATGTTTTGTTCAGTACGAAGTGTTCATGCTTATGTTTTTTATGTAGCAGTTAAGCATCCGTGAGAATCACTGATGTCTCGCCTGTAGTTGTGATGATGATCTTTCCCATATTTCATATTCATAAGGAGTGTGGTTGGGTTCCCTCAACAAAAAGGGATTCTGTGGCATGCAGTTGAGTTGTTTAATAGGGCTGCGCGCTATTTTTTCCCACCGTTCTCTGCGTGTCCTCGAACACTCATTTGAACACTCACAGATCACTCGGGGAGAGCTTAGACAACATTCGGGGAATGCTGAGAGATCACTCAGAGAAAGTTCGTGCTACTAGGGGCGGTATTGACGATAAATTTTGGTAAATACATTTGTTCGATAAGGAGTCACCAAACTAACTGTCACGCCAATGTTCCGAGTTTGTGTTCTTTTTAGATAGTCGAGGTTGGTAACGGTGACAACATCTCCGTCAAGAGTACTGACAGCGTTGTGAGAAAATTCTTTTTGTCCAGCATTCGTGCACCGAGACCTTCGGCCCCCTTCAAAGAAGACGATGGTGGACTGTCTGCGCAACGTGGTCGCATTCGTCTGCTATTCGATGTTCCATATGTATTTGAGTCTCGCGAGGTTCTGCGGTCGTTTATCGGCAAATCAGTGAGTTGCATTTTGCCCGTTGGACATCGGGGTACGCAATCGGCTACTCTTACCAACCCCGGTTGCAATTATGTTAATTTACGATTTAGTGGTTGTATGTTTGATTCAAACATTTCAAAAACATTTGTTTGAGCGTTATAAGCGAAATGTACTCAGTGTACGCTGTAGCCAGTTTGGTATTTCGTACAGGACCTTGCCACCTACACGAAAGGTTTCAGAGCCACCTGTCTGATCGCAGTGATTATTTCAACTCTTTGGCGCCGCCTGTTCAACGGAATTCGCTTCTCTTCGGAGCTCCGTGACCTCACGCGCTCCTTTGACTGAGCAGCCTGACTTACGCATTACGTGGTCCCGAAGTTCAAGTTGACCTCTAATGCCGTTCTGATAAACGCAACCCTACTAAGCAAACCAACAGGGAAGAATCATACTCATTGACGTGTTTGGACAATGGGGCACGATCCTTAAAACACACTGCGAAATTACGTCTTGGTTACAAAGCCCTTGTCCTCTGATTAAGGTGGGGTTGCAGAATTTCCCTCCAGTGAGGAGCACTCTGGTCACCACGTGTTTGGTATTCATTACTGGCGTGCTAATCAATACGGTCGGTAACCTTCAGTTCCATTCAGAAACCCGAAACAGCTTTGAATACATGTCTTGCGTCCAAGGAGCGAGGTTAACTGACAGAAGCAGATGGCACAATCATCTGTAGAAAATCCAGAAGGTTGGAGCGGTGGGCGGAAAACTTTAGGGGTCAGTTTGGTTGGTCTCCTGCTTCTACTGTGTTGTCGCTGCAAACTTGTAGTGTAGCACCACGGTCGTCAGATTTAAGACTGTCCGAAAAGAGCTGGAGTCTTCGATCACATTTCGGCTCTCATACGTAATAGAGCTACTGGTCCAGATGATCCTGTGCCGGCACTTTTCAAAGAAGGCGGGGTGGTTATTGTTAGAGGCTTTGACTCAGTTGTTTCAACCTGTGTAGACAACGGAGCTCATCCTTGTGTGTCTGGATCACACTATGGTAGTTCCCCATATTCAAGAAGGGAGTCCGGGGCTCTTTCGAAAACCGCTGGGGAAGTAGTTTGACCATAGTCATTATCAGGATTCTGGCGTTTAGTATACTTCTCCGACTCACTGCAGGTTGGGAAGCAAAAGTTAGGGAAGAACAAGCAGAGTTTCTCCTGGGGCCGGAATATGTTGATTGAATTCTGGAGCGGCGTCATGTGTACCGCCGGTCAACACTTGCCGCATATCTGGACTATGAGGATGTGTTCGATTCAGTAGACCGATCTGCACTTCCAGTCACTCAGATGAAGGGGTGTACCGAACAAGTATGTGAATTTACTGCGGGCGCTTCATTTTCATACTTCGACTCGGGTTAGGATTTACGGTGAACTGTATGACAGTTTCCTCAGCGGAAGTGGCGTACGTCAAGACTGTCGACTTTCACCATTTTCGCTTAGCTTTTTGATAGGCGAAATGATGGAGGGTTGTTTACGGCACTCGCAATATGTCGGCGTGGACTTCCTACCTGGTGGAAGACTGGCTGATCTTGATTATGCTGATGACAGTGTTGCTGTTTGACACTTCCCAGGCAGCACAAACAGCGTTAGACGCTGTTTCGCGTTCTACTAAATACTTCGGAATGCGTTTTGCAGTTTGAAAGTGCCAGGTGCTTTCGCAAGATTGCTGTGGTTACGTAGATTTAATGTTAGGTAATGAAGTTATGGGAGTTGTTGGTCGGTTTGTGTACTTGGAGAGCTGGCATCAATGGCGGTGATGGCGGCGAAGGTGTAGAGAATGAGATGCGAGTGGGCAGTTCTAGGGCTAGTGTGGTACTCGTCAGTCTGGTGCACGTTTGACGAAAGAGTGGTATCTCTCTGAGGCTCAGAGGTCGCGTGTGTAGGGCGATAGTGCGGGCTGTATTACTATACGACATAGGAACTTGGCGGCTCAGGGCAGAATACGAATCGTCTTCAGGTATTTGAACACCGGTATCTGCCTCCGCTCGCTGGTATTCGGTGGCATCAGCGAGTAAGCAACGAGGAGATTATGGTGCGGATGTTTGGCACTGATTGTCCAAGGATTTCTTCTGTTCACTCCTCACGTTTGCACAGACATGGGTGGTTGGGACATATACTAAGGATGCGAACTAGTGGTCTGCCACATCGAGCACTGTTTTCCAACGCTGCGGTCGACTGGTATAAGGTGCAAGGTGGACAGATGATGACCTGGCGTGGAGAAGTGAATTTGTTCACGAGGGAGTTGGTCACTGTAAGTCGGGTTTGTCTGCCGGGTTGGGAACCTCGTGACTCACAGAGTGGGTGGCTGGAGACTACGGGTGTGGTGGCGGCTAATCGAGCTTGGTGGCGTGAATGTTGTGGTTGTTTGGCCGGGTTTTCTGTTAAGTGAGTGTATTTGATGATAGTGGGCAGTGAAAGTCGTAAGGAAGCAAACGGTTTTGCTGTTGACGTCCTACTTTTGTTAATAGTTTTGTTTGTTTGCAAGGTGTAGTCACCTTGATGCTGACTTTTTGAATGTAGATAGCTGTTTTCTGCAACTAAATCCCTTTCTTTAGTCTTCTTTTTTCTGTTCAGTTTCTGTATACGGTTCGCTTTTCTCTCCGTGGTTGTGCGACAGTTGGTAGTCAATGAGATCCACTAATGTATTGCTGTTTATGATGGTGATTGCTCAGTTCGGTACAAACCATGTGTAAATGTTACTATTGCTTGATTGAGTTGTTTGTGAAGCAAGACTAGTTGAGGAGAAGGAGCGATGCAAGATGTATGACGGCCGTCTTATTATCGCCTATCACTGTTGATTATCTGAGCTCAGACAATTCTAGAAAGGTACATAAGTCGTATGTTAGTAAACCAATAAGCGAGTGAAAGTACTGGGGAAATCGTTTACCTTTTCATTAGGGGCTTTTTTTTGCTGCATGACTTTGCAGTACCATTAGCTGTGACTACCATTGATGTTATTGATGGCGATGTTTGAAGGGAAATAAATACATAATATGGCCTGCATACTTATTTGTGGTTTGCGACAAATTATCTCGTCCGTTTCATCAGCTCATTGCTTGCTTGGTCATACCTATTCGTGGAGTGTATTTGAGTTATTCCATGATGTTCATGCAAGTGTGAATGTTGCTTAATGTGGGCTTTCTCGTTGGATTTGTTGTTTGTAAGAAAAATGCCAATGAACTTAAGACACGTTATCCGTATGACCCAAAACTTCGGTAGTTTTATCGAGATAGTTACTTCTGCATGTTGTTAATATCAGTTGTGGTTGACTTTGTATATTCACTTTCGGCTTGGAATTTACGCCGTCCAGAGCTGACGCTACAAGCACCGGCGCCTTTTTATTTGTGGTTCACATTTGAGGTGCACTGTACATTTATGATTTATGCCCTTTCACTACTTATTTACACGTACGTTTTGACGGAAACATGGTGCCTTTTCACAATTGTTACATTTGCTGGTAATACTTTACGGCCAGTGAACTGTACAACCTCTAGGTTAGTATCCATCGAAAGTCTTTCTAATGAAGTGAGCAGTCGCCTCACAGTGCATACTCGATGATGGCAAACTGTACGGGTTGATCTTAAAGGGAACTTCGTTGACATTTGAGCACAGATTGCTTCATTACTGACCTGGTAATGTGGCCGGTTTTGTGATTCTTTTGGATGTCTTTCTTGTTCCGGTCACTTCTTTCACACCCCTGCTTCTGTTTCTTTTAGGTACTGTCAAACTTGTTGTCCGCTACACACCACGAATTCTTGAAGAAATGGAGGCACGTTTTGATAAGCAGAAGGCACGGCGTCGTCAGCTGAACTGACTCATTTCATCTGACATATCTCCTCATGTCCCATCTATTCATTCTGATCCCCTACAGGCGCATATTTAATCACGAATGATTTTAACCCCAAATTTCATTTATTCTATCCACTTACTACATTTGTTTATTACTCAGGTACTTCCACTTGCTTCATGTGATTTCGCTTGTTCTACTCGTGGTTTGTTAATCATTCCTTAGGTGTTTTTGACGTTACTTAAACAACGTTATCTGAACGGATCATATTTAAGCAGTCTTGGTGTTCTTACTTGAGTTCCGTTGTACATTGTTCCAGTCGTTGTCCGACGGCGTCCAGTTGGCATTCAGATCTGTTCAAAATTGACTGTGGCATTAGATTTTTGTCATGTTTCCGTTTAAATTTCTTTTGATCTTCCAGGCCCGATTCGCTGCCGATCCCAGTGCCTTAGATGCACACACAGACGTGCACTGGTCTTTGACTACCTCACGTGACTGTCCATCTGATCTCAGTCTGTTGTTCTCATATAGCGATATCGAACATTGTTGCTACATTACCATTAAATAATTAGAGGGATTTTCTGACTCATGGAATACTCAATTATAAAAAGTCCGGGTTTGAACCAGCATCAGGAATTACGGAGGCTGTCTGTCTCTTGGATCATTTGCTTGACTATATGTCAATGGGATTGAATAACTGGGTCCAAGTGTGTGGGTTTCGTGAGCTCCTGGCATGATTTAGTAGTCGAGCTGGTATTACCCATGTCGCATAGGTGCATTTTACGTATCGCCTCTTCGACTCCTGCTGATTCCCGGATTGTTCACAATCAGGTATTCTCTAATTCAACCACGGGTTGGTATACTAACGCAGTTTTTCACCAGGTACTACTGGTCAATTAATGTCAGGGAAGGCTGACATTGTCGGAACTCGCTAAATAAGCAAGGTAGATATAGCACAAAATCCTAGATAGTCGTTGGTGATATTACAAATATAATTGTCCCCGGTGTCATATTTAGTCTGATATGGACCAGAACTGTATGGCTACTCCTTCTGATATATGTAATGCTATGATTCGTCAGTGTGTCACACCAGAGAAGGACCTATATTAATAAGAGTTGATCAACATTGGACGGATGAATCTGTACCAGTATTTTCCGCATAAACTGGAGTGGTCCCATTTCTCGGGTTATGAATGATCTCATCATTGTCCACCGTTAAAAATCACATACTGTCGGGTGTAATGAATATTGTTAAGTTCACGTGTAATCTGTGTTCCAGGCTGACTAAGCGAAAGGACAACTTGCAACAGCGAAGGACTGATGAACATCATCGAGAGTGACAGGCTGTACATTTGCCGAAATGCATTGGATTGGAATTGTGATACATGAAGAGCGGTAACCTATTGGAGTAATGTGCTAACCCTACAGTCAACTTGACAGCGTTTATGCGCTCCGCAGCGTATCACAAATGCTGACGCCAACAATGATGCGTGTCGTTCACCATACTCGTGGTAGCTATACAGAAACACGTCGATTCGTAACAAGGATTGCCGTCTTCCTCGTGTGTAAGTGACATCGGGATCGTCAGTTTTTTAAACCTGTAACTGGAGATACAGAGAAGGGAGCGAGCGAAGCATTGCAGATAGGGATACTCGACGTTTACCGTAGTTATTTCGGTATGGGTTATTCACAACAGTTGCAGCGGTGTGTTGGCTTAGCCTCCTTTCAGTCACTCAGAATGAATTGTAGCGCCTACTGTGTGCCAAGCGTCCTTGTGTTCCATCGTCAACGGGAAGGCACAGGTAATGGGTTAGTGACGTTGAGACAATACTTCAGTGCGGTTTGGCTGGTGTGTCCCGATTTGCACTTCACATACGACTTAGTCGTTCCTAAGTGTGCGGTGATGATGGAACCAAGCCATCCTTAAGCTTACTTGCCGTTTTAAGCAGGAATATTCATGTTTGGGTGTGCTATGGGTAAACGGAAGAGGCGTGGTGTTAATCTCGCGAAATTGAATGCTGGGGTTTGCGAGTATGTTGCGGTGCTATCCGCTTCGCTCGATTCGCAACACTTCGAATAAATTAGTCGGCGTTGTTGACGAAGGCTGTATCAGCTGGAACAAGTGTACACCGTCCTATGGGACAAAGTATCTCAGTCTTGCATAGAACATCTCGTGAGACTAAGGAGAGCAGCGGGAACCGTTTTCAGTGAGGACGAAACAGTGAACAAACAGCAGACAGCAAACGTTAAAGGTTGTCTCATCTCGTGCTAATAAGGTAGGTATACTTGGTTTTCGGCTTTCCCGATAGCGTCGTTAACTTTTTATATCCGCATGTGTTGGACTGGCTTACACGGGCAATGAGAAAAACCAAAAATCTTATAGAAGTACATTTTGTTCTATTGGGGTTCGCATCGTGTCTTCACCATCAGTAAGGCCATTGTGTCGAAGACTATCAGCTCAGTCACGCCAGGTTCTCAAAATATTCCACTGGAGGAATCATGAACTGGTTACAAGCTGACGAGTTTGTGTGACGCAGCTCCATCTTTTGTCTCTGTATAATGATGCTATTGTACAATGATTTGACGGGCAATATAATCCTCCAGACAACAACTTAAGACGTTCGGAATCAGAGTCATTATCGACTTAAATCGACCGGATTGTGTTGTACATTTGTACGGCTTTTCTTTTGGATCAGGCTCCCTAATCAGTAATGCTGATAATACGTAATGTGGTTTGCATTCGTCGCTTTGAGCTGTTCAGTGCTCATCTCTTTTGGCAAATTCTCGTAACCGCTAGTCTAGTTGGTTCAGTTTCGTCCAACCTCAAGTGTGCATTTCGAACTGGAATATTTCATTCACATTCCAAGGGACTCTACACATTAGTTTGGTTGCAGTGTCTGACAAGCATTTCGTCTTTCCAACAAATTATTTTACCACTTTTCGTGGTTTGTACACTTGACCACCTTAGACTGCGCATTGTTTCCTTGTTAAGGACGTAATCCGTTGTTTAGTCCATGCTGAGCAAAGCTTTCTTTCTGATGGTTGGGAACAGTGGTTGTGTTGTTCGTAGCTCGGGTTGATGGTTTTGGTATTGATATGTTCGCCGAGCTTGGCATTTAGGTTGCAAACGTTTCATCACCAACCGAGGTGACACCAGTGCGTGAGTGTTTCAGCGTATAATTTGAAAAGTATACGCTGGAACACTCACGCACTGATGATGTCACCTCGCTTGGTGATGAAACGTTTGCAACCTAAATGCCAAGCTCGGCAAACATATCAATACCAAAGCTTTCTCTATTTTGACAGATATCCGTTCGGCCCTATCTTTATGGAATTCACATTCCGTAGTGGCGAGCAACAACCATCTCATTAAACTGATGAGATTGGTGTATAGAAGTTGTGTTAGCAGAGGGATTTTCCTTGAGTGCGTTTTCAGAATGTAAGCAATGCTCATACCTGTCATCCTTATTGATTCGTTTCTCTGAATCCCTGGATTAATTTATTCTCTCCCGGTGCACTAAACTCGCAGATATGCATAACGGACATTCGATATTGGCGTCCCAGAGCTAGTTAGCGTACAAGGGAAGCTTCGCAGAGCGTAGCGTATGGTGCACATGACCTTTCCAGTGGAGGATAAAGCTGAGGTCTACTGTGTCTCTCGTCGATCGCTCAAAATCTGATACAGGAGGTACGGTAGTTATAGTTTGTCGGAATGCACCCATCAGCATCCACTATGAGTAGTCTGAGAGATGTACAGGTGACCTCTCCATTTGTCAGGAAATCCCTAAGGACCTTGATCCTGATTTTCCCTTTCGTGAGAGCCTCGAGCTGGAATGTGGTGAAGCGTCCGTTTGTTTGTCGTTCGGGGTGATAAATATTTCGCACAAGAAAATCAAATAAGAGGATACATTTTTTGAATGGATTTTTGTTGTGGCGTGCAAACGCATTACAGGATCTACCGGAGCACAGCTTCTCACCAATCGAACGCAATTAGGATCTGCATTTTAGAAGGACAGTAGGGGGAGCACTCTGTAGTTCATCGTACACCGTGCGATGACGGGTGCTTATAGAAATTTGAAGCAGTGGCTCACTAAAATAAATTTGAAGAAAGGATAACAGTATGGCGCGAGATGTCATTTGCACGGGCGTTTCGTTCGCGTCTCATCTGTTATTACAGCGTAATTAATGCAGTCAATAAATAGGGAGCAGGTGTGGCAACAGTGGCGGAGGATTCGGGCGTCGTAAGCGCGACCAGAGTGATCGAACCTCGGGAACAAGCTTTCAGAGGACGCAACGTGAACCTGAGGAGGATAGTTATGTTACGATGTCAAATGGCCAATGAACAATTGAGTTCGAGGTGGTGAACAGAACGCTACTAAATACTTTAGACCGGATTGGAAACCAAAACTGTTAGGGGGCTAACTGACAGAAAAGAATGAAAGCGTTAGAGAACCATGGGAGTTCTTTTAAAAATAGGGTAAAATTATCGGGGAGGGGACAGATTGATATCCATTTTTTCTGAACACACAGTACTAGGTTTGTTCGATGAATGGCAACATCCTCAGCAAACCGTACGGCGATACCAAATGCATTAGCATCACAGGCTCTATGATCCTTCTCTCGTAAGAGCTTCTTAATTGCCCTTTTGGCGATTCTAATTCTGGAGGTAAACAACCATCACGGAATGTGTTTATTGATGGGCGTTCCCAGCTGTCTGGCCAGCGTACTGGAATCCACAACTGCGGATGAGACCATATACCACGTTTGATTGGGCGGTCAAGCCGACTGGATCCTTCCTCGTTGAAGTCGGTAGTTGCACAGTTTCTCCGATGAACACAACCGTTGCAGCGTTATATATTCGCCTGGCTGCGGCCGCAAGTCCTCATCTGATTAAAACTAACATGTCACCTCCTTCAAATGGTAGAGGAAGATAGACGTTTTTCAGTAAAAGTCGTTATAATGGGTTTTAGGCCAGCTGACTTAGCGTGCTTTTCGATTAATCGCAGTTGGTAACCGGTGTAAATCGGTGTGTCACGAAGGATTTGTTCTCCGCTTTCGAGACTGTCATCTGTGACAGTCTTACAAACTCTATAAAACGGAGTACGAATGAGGCCACGTCTATCAGAAATTGAGGCAAACCTTTCAAAATATATGTATATTCTCCGGACTAAGTTTTTTTGTGGTACATGTTTCTCCACAGTCATTCATATTTCTGTGCAATATAACTTCGAGGTAGTGTACTGAGCAGGTTCACATAGCTCATGCCAACCCATCTGGAAAATGCGTTATTCGTTGGTCTTTCCGGTGACTGACGCTTTCGCTGTCCCGAGGCGTCCTCCAGGAGACATCCGGGAGATATATTTGGAACGGCAATTTTACTACTCATTATTTAAAAGTAGTCCGATACATTAACACTGAAGGTAATGTTGATGCGCTGTTCCGACGTGAGCATGGGAAGACGCGTCAGTTGATATTTAGTACCGTTTGGCCAACATGGTTCCCGATTGTGAGAATACTGAAAATTCAGAGAGTAGGCATAAGGTTATTCCAAAAGGTGAAACTTACATGAAGGTGTTGCGAAGAAAACCCTCCCGAAAAAATTGTCATCAAGCTCTACCGTTCGTAGCAAACGGAGGATATCCGAAAACCAACTTTCTAGGATTTCATGAAAGTAAGCATTCACAAGCCTGCTTTTAATTCTACCAGTGATGCAAACTAAATCTTATTATTCCAGCCGAAAGTCACATCCTGTTTTTTATTTACGTTGGCTACGATCCACATAAAGGATCCCCCCAATGAATCTGATATCAATTTTCGCTCCACTTATTAACCAATTCACCTGCAGTTAAGGTGGCATTACTGTAAGCAGGACAATACCTAATCTACGACGGCGGGTAGAGAAACCTCCACCTACTTGATTATTGAAAGCAATGTGATAGTAAGCGTTCATACAGAATGCTGGCATCTTTGCCTGTCGAACGCACACTACATATAAGTCAGTTGGTTGGCTACATTTATTCAGTGCGTGGTCATCCAGTCGGAAAGGCGTTCTTATCCGAAAGGCTTTCCGAATCACTGCGTTTAGGAGAAGCCGATGCAACTCCTTGAACTGATAGTGTTTACCCCACTGCTTTTATGCTTGGACGCCACAATCCGTGAGCGTTACCCCCGTTTCTGGATACACCCTGCCCCATATACACGACTGATTTATTCATGTGTGCGACCTTTAAAAACAATCAAAATGTGAACATCTCATACCGGCTGTTCTCGTTCCGTGCTCGGTAAAAATTTCATAAGAATATGTTATCTTCTATTCGTTAGTTCTAAGTATCCCACAATTATTCATCTAAAGAACACTTTTTTTATTGCTTTTTTCAAGCAGATTCGAGATTCAAAGTATAATCGATTGCACTGGAGTTTTCACTGTACGGAGACAGGCGAAATGCTTTTCATGGAAAGAGTGTGACAGTAATCTGCAATAAGAGAAACGCAAGAGCTATAAAGTGGCTGCTACTTGAGTGTGTCCATTATGAACAGGCACATCTGAGGAGTAATGGCTTTACGTGGCTCATGAACCAAGTGCCCCTTCATACACACAGGTTAACAAAGTAAGATTCTCCGTAACCTCCCTGAATCTGTGTTGATCTAACAGATCCGATATTGGAGACGATCCGCATGAGATACTGGAACGGTGCATATAAAACAATATGGCTTATCTAAAAACGTGACTCAAATCAGGTTACCATATAATTGTGGTGGGCATGCTGGCCATTCGTAGACTATTTTGATCATACGCCACAAACCACCCTTGAGAAATCACAGGTAACTAAATGTAACTGTTATTGTTCAGTGCTCTTGTGGATGCTTGGTCGATCCCAGCTTGATTAAGCCCGGTTATCTGTTATTATCTCTTCTTACTGAGTATTCATTACTGTTAAAGCCGTGATCCTACAGTATGATGTAAAGAGTCCTGATTCGAGACAGAACGGCAAGGATTTACGAACCAGAGGTTGGCCAACCATTGCACTCGACAAAACAGTTTTGGATATTGTAGGACGCGTGTGAACTTCTGCTTGCCTGGCAAACAAACTTGGGCCTATCTCACACGTCTGACACTACGTTGCAGTTATTTCTATAAGTTGCGCCCATTTTCAAGCCCATGCGACTCAGTGAAAGTGTTGGGATAATGCCACAATTGACCCAAAAATGTTTTCTTTCTTCACCATTGTGCGAGCCCCCACACTGTATAAGCCTCCGCTTGAACATTATAAATACGGTGGGGTTTTTCAGTGTATTTGAACACGTTTGGTTGAGATCAAATATACCCTTGGCTGAAGGTTGCCTGTCTTCCTTTTTTCTTCATTTGCGGTAGTTCGTGCATTGTCGTATAGTCCGTGATAACGCAGATCGCTAGTGCAACCATCGTAGCTAAGCCGGGTCATCCCGAACGCTAGGCGTTAGTGATTTTGTATCAATTGTCAACCCACGCGGTTCATAACAGAAAGCAATTACGAATAGATAAGAACGTTGTCACTACTTATGTGAGCACGCTGAAGGTGGCAATCCTGTTATCACGTGCTACTCTTCCTCACCCCTTTTTCCAAAACTAGTCAGTATATCAACTACGTTTACTCGAGTTGGAATTGTCTCTTTCTCAAACAGTATGGTTGTAGTTGTCCCATATGGTAGATCGCAACTACTCCCTGTCAAAGCTTCAGTCCCACCATCCAATTTGCGCATGGCATTTTTCAAGACACTGTAGGTTTCCAGAGAATATTTTTCAACGAGCTGCGCACACCGATCTCGAAAACGCACAAAGTTGCCTTCATCACGCCACCCATATACGGTTTTATGGTCAAATAGGACATGTTGACAGGAAATGAAACGACAAGGCCACAAAACTGAGAAATCCCACGCGTCGCTTGGTGTTTTAAGAACACAATCATAAAACGTCACCAGGAATGGCGTGGTGAACCTAAAAACAGTGTAACGTGCCTCAGATTTAGTGTGAAACTTGTCGGTTTACGTTCAATCTTCTGGTGGTTTGGGAACCCTTTTCGTTCATGAATGCAGCGTTTTGTTGTCCATAGTTTGGCAAAAAAATCCAGTATAATCCATCAAGGAATTATCGTGTCTTTACTTTGTTCATCTGCACTCATCGATGTATGCCGGTTTCCGGTCCAACGTTGCTTGTTAAACGCCGAAACAGTTACAGAGACGTGTATCAGCAGCCAAGTTTTATTGGTCGCGGACCGCGGCGGCCAAAACACCGGGACAGTGTGGCCCAATGACTTGTCCGGAGATGAGCGTACACCCTCGTGCCAACTGGTGTGGTGGGGATAGAAAATCGCACCATACTACTCACACCACTATTCAGTAGCCGCTCGGATCGAAATGATTGTGGGATAAATACGGGAGACATATGGGACGGATCGTTGAAAGGCAGAACGACATATAATGACTTTCGCCACATGATAGAACTGAGACATGGTGTCCAAAGCGACTGGAGTATCCTCGGACTGGTGCGGTGTGCAAATGAGTGTTTTTATTCCTAGCCCGTTGAGACGTTTAAGTGGTGTATTGGTTTCTCCAATAAAACAACCTCCGTGTCATCCGCCCTCTGGATTCACAACACTAGTCTGGTTATGGTTACAGCGATATAACGCACCTGTTCGTTTACCCGACTTGGTTGGGAGGCCTGTTCGTTAGGTAAGCTCTTTGATCTGGACTTCAAATTTTCTATTCGGGTCCACATTTCTGGGAGAATTGGTTGCGAGCAGCACATCGGAGGGTTACTTCTCCACTGGGCACTGGATTCAATATGGATAACCGAATACTGGGAGATTGCAAACGCAAGTTTACCAGTACAAAGGTGACATTCAGTCGCCACGAACTCAAAGCACCCGTTTGAAATATGATACGGATTCAACTTCCTCGAAGTCCTCAGCGTTTTCTGTCGCACTAAGCAAAAGCACTATTAATTGAGAACATCACTCAAACTCTGTGTGATTAAGGACGATGCGTGTAAAATCGTCCAACCAAACTGGACGCACCCAAATCACTACAACGGAATTCTAGTGACTGTTGCCTAATTTATTTGTTACTGATGAGTAGTCGGGGATTTGGTTTATTTCCAAGTTGAGCATCACTCACATTTGATCGCAGCGTTCGCATTCAGATGGACTTTCCAGCCAGCCTCTTGGAATTCTTAATCGCGGGGTTATCGATTGGAGTTAACAGGACAGTTACTGTGTCTCCTCTCGAGACGGTCGGACAACGTGATCATTGCTCACAAGCGAGGGTGGTTGAGCGTTCAGATTTGATAATTCGGTCGTGCCTGATGTGAGGTCAATGGCGCAGTGGTCAACACGGTTGCCCCATGATTGGAATGGCCGGAGTTCAAATCCCGGTCGTGGCAAGGATATGCACTACTGATGAGCCCTAATCAGAGTGAAACTCGAATCTAGCGCTTCTTTTCGAAAGAGGCTGGCTGGAAAGTCTATCTGAATGCGAAGGCTGCGATCAAATATGAGTGATGGTCAACTTGAAAATAATTTATTTGCGCATGGTTCTCCCTCAAGCCCGTTTGTCTATTTTGCTTCACGTGTACTTTTTTCACGTTATTAGTACACGTAAAATCATAGTGTAATAATTATTGTCGGTCAGTACAACGTGCTTTTTAGCTTTCGACTTCACTGCCTAATGTCAAAAGAACTAATGTTGACGTAGCATCAGTTGCATGATAAAGTCTGGCTGCATGTTTTTGAACAACGACGACCGGAAGCGTCCGATACAAGTAGCTTTCTTGAGAGGAACATGTTTCATACTTTGGTTTTCTTTTCAACGAGACCAAATGATAAACCATCAGATTAAAGTTCTGCCCTTAACAAATTTCAACAGAAGATAATTGTTTCCTCTGTCTTGACACAATGATTTTTGTTCTCTCGCTTATTTGTAAAGTGAGAATATGGCCTGTAATACTTGAAATTAGGGACTTCGAATGGCTCTAGGAATTGTAACTGAATTAAAAACTCCACGCGAATAATAGGAAGACCTCGTACTGGCTGCAGTAATCAGTTTTCCGTTCATGAGACGAGAAGCTGAATTCATGGATATACAGCAGTGTTGGGAAAATCGTAGTCTCTCATTGGTTCATCGTACTGGCACATACGAAGTCACAAACTGTAAGTTAATAGGTGCAATGCAAGAAAAAAAGACGTAGCACTGAGACTGTTCGTCAACACCTGATGCGGTATTCTTAACGTGACGTTTGTGTTGGCCCCCTGTTAGATCTCATCATCATCATAATCATAACAGCCATGAAACTGACCAAAGGTACTGTGGCTCGGGCCGCCGCTCATCTCAACAGTGACGTGCAATATCCTAGAAGGAAACATTACTACGAAGGTCAACAAATACTAAAAGAAGACTAAACGGAAGAACTAGAAATGGTATGGATACAGGTACGCCATTGACTGCGACACACTGCCATCTCGGATAGCGTCTCTAACCAGCGGCTTGAGTGATCACGAGGACCCCAGCTAGGCAGGCGGTGTCTGCCCACTTTGCCCAATGGAGCAGTCAAAGTCTACATATTTCGTGACCACGTTGTTGCTTGACCATCACGCGGATTTACTCAACTGTTGATGGCTTCGGTGTACAATGCCCAGTACGGTAAACGCTCAGCTGGCATACGGAGCACGTGACCCAACCATCGCAACCTGTGCAACGTAACTACTTGACCAGTTGACCGCGCATCCTGAGCGTTCCGGAATACGCGCCGACAAACTGCCACATTGCTCACGCGATCAGCCCACTTAATGTGGACCAATTGACAGAGACAACGATGGTCAAACACAGCAAGCCTGTTGATATCTTGCTTGCGAACAGGCCACGTTTCAGAACCATACAGCAAAATGGAACGCACACAGGCGTTACATACCCTTCCTTTCAGCGACAACCGAACGTCTTTTCGACGTCATAGATGACGCAGTTTGGAAAAGGCAACTCATGCCTTCGCTATCCTCGCTGATATCTCAGGCTGACGAGATAGTGCTACCCAAGTATGTGAAACTGTCCACAGTCTCGAGCGGATTACCCGCAATAAAGAAAGTAGGGTTGGAAATGGCCCAGTCTTGAAGCAGCACTTTGCACCTTGAAGGTGCGAAGCGCATTCCATACAAACCAGCCCGGTCACTCACCTTGTCCAACATGATCTGCATGTCTTCGGCAGAGGGGCTAAGTAAGACAATGTCGTCCGCATACTCCAGGTCGGTCAATCTAGCGCCAGGAAGAAGCTCAACACCAAGCCCACTGGATTCA
>QNGE01002917.1:0-15314 GCA_008508345.1 Paragonimus westermani
CGGCTTCAACGACCAACGGCTCACTCATCCATGTACTTTAATGTGACCCGATTGCATGTAAATGCGACAATACACGATGCGCTTGTGATTGTCCATAAGGCATGTAGCGGATGGGGCTCGGACGCAGATACAACTCTCGGTGACTATCAAACAGCATCCGTGAGTACCTTCATAATGGTGTGGCGAAACACATCTCGAACGCTATCTAATTTCATCTGCTCGCTATGGTCGTCGAATCATGGTTGACAGACCCTTCAAAAATACTTCAATTGTGTCCGGTGTTCATTCCCCAATTGTCAGGATGAGTCCGTTATCGATGGCAGGGTTGGTCGCAGTCACAATCTACAACCCCTGCTCGCCCAAAAGAGATACATGCAAGTCTTACTCTTCCCATGATCAGCTGTGCACAAACCGACTGAACCTCATTCACCCGTTACTCCGATTAACACGTTATCACACGCCGATCACGTTTGATGTAAACACAGCACACACAAACCAACTACCACCCCGTTAACTAGTCATCCACAGCTTGCATGACTATTATGCCTGACGAAAATGACCGAATTCAACCGATGGCGACCTTGACTTTTCATTAATACTGTCGGCATAAATGACACAACTCAAACATAGATCTCTGTTAAGGGATGCTAAGGGTGATGTAGCATCATTCATATCGCGATAACGTCTCCCCAGATACGCAAAGTTAGCGGGTTGAAGGCTTAACAGTCATTGAATACTCAAACCTTTTGTACAGTTAAAAAATGATTCAGTGTGAATGTGCCCCGAAGTGAACCATTTGACTTGTCTCGGACACCACTACCGAGTTAGTCCACATTTGGTGAACAGTGAAATAAACGACTGAAGGCTACTTGCAGCAGCAAATCAGAGATGATGGGTTGGTGAGTACGTGACAGTCAGCATTTATCACGTGAACGATCGACATCGCAAATAATAACGAAGTACTGAATCTGGACTGAGTGAGTGAATGTGTGAGATGTTTAGTTGAAAATAAGAGGGACTTAAGCGTCTGGGTTTGTGCAAGGGAAAGATCACAGAACTATGCATTCCTGAGACAGTGGCAACCTACACATATATGGGATTTCTAGCGTGGTTAAAGAAATTTCCATATATAACAGAGAGAGGAATTTAGAACTTATAACCGATTAGAATTGCGGTTAGTTCGATTCGTCAGCAGATACATCCCCCTAAAATACTGGTGTGCATCCGCTAGCTGGTTTCTATTGTGAATTGTTTGGCTGGTTCATCATAATCTAGCAGTTAGAATCTCATACTTAGTCAAACACTCCCAGTGTCCATTTTTAATTCGACTGGCCACATCACTGAACTATCTGATTGGGGCTAATCTGTCCTCAGTCATATTGGCCGGTTAACCTGGCAGGCAGCAGATAAGTACACCACTCACATAAGGCCGGTTGTCTCGCCCCCTTTACGGCTACGGCAACCCGAAGACCAAGTTCACTTAAAATGGCTTACCACTTAGTCCCGGAAACAGCTGCTCTGTCTTGGAGGCCACAATCGATCGATTACTCTATGTGTATCAGCCCTCTCTCTCCGTAGGAAGGGCTTATGCCAATTATCTGGCCTCTCTGAGGACAGGCCGAGCCTGTGTCATTCTGAGTACATTGTTTATATGACCACAGAGACGACGCGTTTACCAAGTCTGTTTTCCCCGTGTACGTCCCATACCGTAAAAACACACCTATGCACTTTGTGTTCACCACGTACGTGTTAGTCTGACCTTCCGTCAGCTTGGCAAGTGGGGGCTTGCTAGCAGCGTTTGGACTCCGCAACAGACGGGTCTGTAACATCTCATTCCAGAAGAGTGAACCACCCCGTGTGTCTGTCAGCCTACCCATGGGCACATCAGGCGTGCGATCCTGTCCGCCGTTGAGGCCTAGAGAACCTTTTGGATCACCTTATCTCGATATCGGGACGCGCGAAATTGATATCGGTAACTTTTGAATTAAAGAACTTACAGATATCCGACCACGTTTTCTTGAAATACGCATGCTGACCACTGACCTCATTTGAAAAGACTGAATTGTCAGCCGCATTCGCTAATGAGCATTGATCAGATTGCCTGGTCATCACGAAAGGAGACTGCAACTCTCCTGCTATCTCCAATCGATTGTTGGTCAATTAGGATTTTCCTCAAAGTCGAAATCACGCAGACCACTAAACAGGTGCAGCAACATTCCGACTACCGGCGCATAGTATGTGGCTTGTTTGATCTGAGTTTATGATTCTTCACGATTCATCACAGCTGTTGCATTCCCAGACACTTTCCAGCCACTCCCTTTCGAGAAGGACCTCTGTACCAGGGTTTCATAGTGGTCAACACGGTTGTTCTATGGAAACATATTCGGGGTTACAATTCCGACTGCGGTGAGAACGTGCACTACTGACTTTCTCTAGCAAGAAGAAAAGGACTGACTGGAATGTCTCTGGGACTGCCACAGCAGTAACCACGTGTGAGCGATGTGCAACTTGTAGGCTGTCCTATTAATGTTAGAGACTGAAAATCAATGATTGTTTGGACTTTGTAGAGCGATGAGTTAATACTGTCAAATTCCCTATTTGTTGGAGTATGCTTGAGATCAATTGAGGATTCATAATTTCAGAACAACTTGTGAATAATCGGTGACTGGATTTATTGGTGACGTTTCACTTCCGACACAGAAGCTTCTTCGGCTTCTGTGGCAGAAGCAAAACGTCACCAATAAATCAAATCACCGTCTGTTCACGTTGTTTAAAGCAAGGTAGTAACCGTACAAATGTACGTTTGGCGGAGTTCAATATGAAACCTTGATCGTTTGAAGATCACCTGACAATGAGTCGGATGCTAGCCGTGACAAATACTTGCGAGAAATGTAACATTAAGAAGAAAAGCCAAAATCTCAAAGTATTCGATTGCCTTACCTTTTTCAAAGGCTTACATCGTATTTTTCAAATATGCGACAGAGTACAGAAATTGCTAAATGGAGTTGTGATGAGGCGCACTAGAATACAAAATGACGAGTATTCAGTTAAAGAATGAGTTGCTAGTTAGAAGTGAGTTGTTCTACCTGGGCTGTTTTGTCTAAAAAGAGTTGCTGCAAAAACGTTGCTTATCATTACTGTCTGTCCAGACTGACTGGATATTCTACTATGGCTTTGACTGACACATACCACTTTGCACGAGAGTTTGAGCTACTGTTACAAACAAGGCACTCATCAGAAAAGATCATTGCTGATTGGTTAGTTACTTCTTTGTCCAGTCGTGCATAGTAACTGTGACGTACATATAGGCATCTTGTGAAAACCCACCAATTGAAAAATGAATGGCGTATTACTCCTTCCATCGAGAGAAAAGTTTCGCGAGCGCAGCCGTGTTACTTCGCTGACACTTCAATCTCACGAAATCTGAACTAAGAAAATGCGGTACACTGGCTACGGAAAATTTACTGTGCAAAAACTGTCAAAAAACGCACAATTATCTCGGAGGTCTCATCAAGGCTGCTCATCGTACCCCCGAAGTACCGTAGGTCCTCTAAAAAGATATAAGCCAACGAGTGACCCTTAATTGAAGCTTTTTGTGACGATAACCTAACCATTACATAGCGGTCAGTGATCTCACCTCGAGGTCACCAGCCATAATGCATACGAGCATTTCGGATTGAAATATAAAACGGACAACAACTCTCTGGACATTACACTATCTAGCATTTGCTGAAGTACAACACCACAATTATACGCAGGTTAGGATGCGCTGAGACTGCCTAAGTCTAGGGGGAGATATAAACAGACGAAACCCAATTGAGAAAAATCTGGAATCCGGATGCATTCGAACCAGGCACCGGACACTCAGAAAGTTCATATTTGGACCTTGTTACCCAATTAAACAACTGTGTCATACGGACACCACCAAAACATCCAGGAAATGGACTGCCCAACAAGGATTTCTCGATCACCTCACGCTGGAATCCACTAACACCAATGATGAGTATTGGCATTGCATTACAGAAGGTCCAAATGTGAAATTTCCGAGCTCTTTGGCTCAGCTGGTAGAGCATCTGATGCGTCTGAGCATGCTGTTTCTGTCGGTAGCTCAAATCCAGCCGAATTCCAGATTTTTCGCGATTGCTTCTCTTCTGGATTATCACCTCAGCCGAACCACTCATCAGTAATACTTAAACAGAGGTTTTTAAACGAAGAAACTCTCGGTTGGGAGAAAAACAGTACAAAATTTGTTTCATTTTGACATCGGACCAAAGTATGAAGTGTAATTTGGGGACCTTAACACATTTTATGAAATTTAGCTGTTAAGTCATTAATTTAGGAATCCCAAAAATTTCGTCAGGTTTGATTTGCTTCCTTGTGTTCTAGCTGAATGGCCTCCGGTTTATACTGCAATGTTTCACTGGAGTCGATATGCCCAGATTAGCATATAACAAAGCGATATCTTCTACATTCTCTGCGTATTCTGCGGCACTTCCACGGCTGATTCCAGCCGACAACACTTGCCCATCTAAAGAATCAGTTCTGTGAAGTCATCTTCATTTGAGAAGGTGATTCGGTGTGCATGTCAAAGTTTGTCATTCTTTAGGTTACCGACTTTCACAAACATTCTTTTCTTGTCAAAAACTTGAACAAAGAAGATAGTAGGCTGATGTTGCATGATTCATGTCCGGACAAGTTCGCGAGAACACAATGCAGTTGTCCTAATGATTCCGATCAGAACATTCCGGATTCCGACACCCCATGTGAAACAACCGCTACCCGAGTCAGCCATATCCAACTTTATCTACGAATATCGATGTAGATACGGAGCATCCTACATAGGCACGACTGGGCGCCATTTGCGAACCAGGGTTATGGAACACGTCCCGAAATGGGCGTGTCAAGGCCGCCTGTTTGCCCCACACTCGTGCCAAGGCTCGAAGTGTGTTCTGATTGGTCGCGGTTTCAACGTCCAACGGCTCACTCGTCCATGCACCTTAATATGACCGGAATGCTTGTAAATGCGACGATGCGTTATGCGCTTCTACTGGGTCACTTGTTCTCACTAGCGTTGTTATTGTCTGTAAGGCATGCAGCGGATGGGGCTCAAATACAGATACAACAGTGGGTCATTAAAACAAGTCATGCAAATACATGAGGTCACAGCCGCGCATATAAACAAGGAGCCTGCATGGTCTATTGTGTCATTCTAATGACGCAATGTTAGTGTGATCCCACAACGGCATTTCGCGTTATCTACTCAACGTCACACAGGGGAACACTGCGCTATGCTGAAGCGATTACAGTCCGAAAGCTCAAACCCGTGCTGTGTGTTCAGAAACAACTGTTTGTAGGGTTGTCGTTAACTTCGTAGTGACAATGAGTGTGCTCTCTGACATTTGACTTTCTCTAGCATCTTGTTCGTTTTCTCATACTGACATATAAATGGTCTGTAGTGTGCACTCGTGAAGATGCTGTGAAATTTATCCGAAAATAAATCGTGCACTATCAGCCACTGTCTTCTTTATTCACCCATTAAAAGCCCGAAGGTTTCGTCAACATACTTATCGGAGTGAACGAGCGCAATATCTACACCAACTCCATAGAGCTGAAATTCGTAGATAACAGTGGCTTCGGGTAGTGCTTCCACGCTTTGTGAATCCAAAATATGCCTCCGAAAGAAGCACCTTGTCTGTAGAATGTGTAAATAAACCCCTTTGCAGCAGTGCTTGTTTTCAACTCATCATCCATCAATCTTGGCAGTTGTCCGTGACCGTCTTTCTGTACTTTATTTTCACTACATGGATGGTACCTGGGCCTAACGACCAAAGTTTTAGGACATTGTTTTTAGGCAAGCTAGCAGTTTTGTTGGTGAGATGAATTTCGGGATGAACGCTGTTGACGGATCGGCAAGAAACACTTTTTTGTTCATCACTATATTACGGTTGGCACATTTATTTGACCGCAAACTAGACGTGCCTCATATAATTGATACTTTCTGCTTGACGTTATACCCTACTGTGGACTCCCGGATACGGCACCTTTCAAGTAACCATAGACAGCCGCTTTTTCCTTTTGCATTGCAGGTAAGTGGACTGTCAGGCGTTCCCTTGATCTCTCCACATTGGGCCATTTGGCCTCACTTAGGAAGCGGTTTCTGGTCGGTTTACAATGGTACGATGTTTCGGCTTCATTGCAAATGAATACATTGGTGACTTCAAAGCTTTCACATAAATCTGGACCTTCATGCATCAATCAGTCGACCGAACTGTCTGCTACTCTTGAATGTTCGCATGTAGAGATTACTACCTCGCCGGTGGAATTTACTCAGCATTGGCCGACTGGGTACAAGGGCCTTAGTCACACGTTTTTTGATTTTATTCCCGCGAGCGCACACAGGATACGTTGGACCACGGGTGGTTCAGCGCAAGCCCTCTGTGGTGTTGGTTAAACGCAGGCGTCCTCTGGCTTCGGTCATTATGATAGGCTAATCCGAACTGGACACCCTCAACTGTACTTGATTTCGGCTACCGCATCACGCCTTTTCGTGCAGAGGTTCTGTTCATAATGATAAACTTCTCCAAGTAGCGGGGACAAGTCACTATAAAGCACCTTTAACACCACTCACCCTTTCTGTTGCGAGCGGTTAAGATTCCCTCTGTTCTGTAATATCTACCACATTTGGCATTGTCTACTGCCAACCAATAAGGCACTTTCTTACCAAAAGAAATAACCTTTTAACTTGGAGACAAGTTGTAGACAAACCATTATACTTGTGAACAGATTTTTTTTCGTATTTAGGTATTACAATTAATCGAACCTGGTCGACTGTTCCAATAAGCTGAGTTCAGACGATTCACTGTGGCTACTGCAATTGAACGATCACACGATGGTTCCTCAGGTTGTGAAGGGGGAACACTCGGGCCACCGAATCCAGACTACCAAACGACCTGTACCCTATTGTCGTCTAACACTATGGCTGGAGACAAATGACTTGGTGCAAATGTGTCATTATTCCCAGACCGGCTTGAGATGGTTTCACTCATTCTCCATCAATTCACGTTCACACCATCACCAAGGCTTCGCAGTCTTGTGAGTAAGTGAACCCGACCAGTTTTCTATGGCCGGAATTGACCATTTTCGTTAGTTAATAACAAGTCTACTGGTTTTTACATCGGTAATCCTCCTGTGCTAACTCGCTATTTATTATCATTTCCCGAAAACACATTTATTCTTAGGGTTACATAATTTTAGTTTTGTATTCTCAGCTACCCACTTATTCGCGCAAAATGACACAGATTTTTCACTTACATGTTGACGCGAGTTACTTACACCTTAACTACCATCTTCGAAGTATATGTTCATGTCGTAAGATATCCGCACCAAATTTAGTACGAATGAAATCAAACAGTTTGGGCATCGTGTTTAACATGCTATTGATAAACAGACTGAGAATAACACAACGTTACGAGCAAGTTGTAATACTCTACGTTCCAACCACTTCGGGTGGCCTTCCTCAGGAGTGTTGTAATTGAAATCAATCAATGTTGTCCAAGCTTATTTCGAAGTCCGGCAATTTGTTTGTTTGAGCACGTACTGGAAATCACGAAGCCTTCACTTGATAACTGCCTGTGGGGACCTGCTGCATTGTCTAACCAGGACTTGCTTGCCCAATAAACCTTTGTTTGACTATCACACAGAACACATGAAATGAGCGATAAGGAAAACAGCGCGCCCAACCTGCGCACCACCTTATCACCGGCTAAGCAGCCGGGTTAAAAGGAGACAATTAGGACTGTCACACGTTAGATGTGAAGGTCATTCAGTGGTAGGACAGTATAGCATGGCAGGAATCAGCGGTATGTGAATGCGAATGAACCAATCAAAACAAAGCTACTCGTACGTTTATTGGCCTATTTGTTTCATCCAATCATAACGAAAATCCGGCATGTCGGCCATGCTGGTTGCCTCGTGGCATTGCCGGTAAGCCGTACTTTTGTGCTCGCCGTCTGCTCGTTCCGTTCGCGAACTCACGGAATGCTTTACAATCCCGAGGAGGAGCACGCTGCCTGCGGGGTGGGCTTTGTGGTTAACACAAAGGGGTGCCGCTCAAACTATGTGAGTCTACTTTTACCTGCTTTCTGTGGTTGCCACTGTTGACCAGGCGGCCTGTACATCGCTGCTTTCCATTTGCCTTGCTAACAGAATCGATATTCCGCTTGTTGCAAGGAGGGTACTACAAACGCTGGTTCTAACGGCGTTTTTATACGTGACAATCAGCAAATTATTGTTGTATGAAGTTAGTTGGAATGCCTATGGACAAGCCATCTTGGTCTCATACCATTCCCCTCGTTATGTAAATATGCCCACATTTGGTCTAAAAATGATTCGGCAAGCGATTTTCTTCTGTTTGTGAAATGATTCTCGTTGGGTTCTCTAGAACAGACGAAATTAACTTTGAATGAACTGTTGAAACTTTGGCATTTGAAGGTGTGATTGTGTCTGCCAAACAATATGATTCACTCCATTGGTATTTTTTCAGGCAATGCGAAAGGAGGCCGGACATTTCTGAGATTTGATTTCTTTCGCTTACGCGATTTAGCAAGGTTTGGCAAGCAATAATTCGCCTGTGATGCATTGATTATCAGTTCATTGTTTCGTTTGTTTTCGCAAACCTCTTCCTGCTGATCGGTCCTTAATACTTACATGCGAACATAAGCAGTTCGATTTACGTGACATGACTAAACAACACACGTGTCTTATACATCAGATTGGTGCATTCTGTCTCATCTGTAGCTCAACACTTAACCAGTTACACGGTGGATGCCACACTGGCTGGATATGATCATTTGCCGTAGATCCGAACCCGCCACCTTCAGTTCGTTGGTTGCTTGTTCTCAAGAGCCACTCGGTTTAGTGTGTTATACAGTCTCCCTTATGTCTAACGAAATTGATCAAAATGATTGCTTGACAGTAGTGCTGACTTAATAACGGTTAATTGTGTACTGAAAAGTGGTTTGATTTAACTGTCAGGTGCAATTCAAGGACACGATAACTTGTATTGGCAGGTGCTCGAAATGGTTGGTTCGTGAAACGACTTATCACCCACAAATCCCAAATATAAAAGCGCTCTTTGGGTTCGAATTAATTTCTCTACCAGAAGAGTTTTATGAACGAGCAGATGAATTCCAGCCTTCTGCGGTCTGTGGCCAGATTGGCACACGAAGGCACTGTGAGCAAATGATAGATCATTCCACTTTATTCATCATAACTAACCCACCTATTTTTCTGCTAAAACAGATTAAATCAAACTCAATGTTATCATTTGCTGTCCAAACTACAATGTTTTGAACGTGCACACTTGGTAAAAACTGAACAGAATCAGTTACCATCAGTTGACCGATTCGGACCTGGCAAGAAAGGGGTAAGGCTGCCATTCTGAACCCATCGCGGTTTAAAGTACTTACTCCAGCCAGTCGCTATTGATCGCCTAAGTGAACCGTTGAATACTACTTGATTTCTCGATTTTTGGGTGTACGCTTTTCAGTCTTGCGTGGCTGGGCAACATCCACAGCACCGTACACAATTGGGTAGAAAATTAAACCAATTGTCAGTCTTACTTTGTCTTGATAAGATTAGCGTTTTCATTCTCGTGCACTAACATCGAGTTGGTGCAGAATGGATGGTGATTACGACACCAAATCTTTAGTAGTTTTCAGCAAGCTCTCAGGCATTTTTTACCATCTGCTACTGTAACCTCCAAAGTGTCCGTAGTTTTGTGCTCTCCAGAATCGTTTTATTGTGATGCTCCCAAAGATGTTCACTGACGTTAAAATCAGATGACCTAACACACCAAGAGAAGCAGCCAGTATTTTAAGACTGTACGACTGCACGGATTTGCATCAGTGTGTCGAAGCATTATCGAGCATCTGTCAGCCTATACTCAGATCTAATCATCATCACATCATATTGAGAATGCTTCTACCATTATACAGTCAACCTTCCCAGATATCTACACATCAGCACTCTTCCGTCTAACACCCAATTCCCAGCCGCTGCTTTTGAGTTTGAACAACTGCACCATTGTGGATAACGCTATCAGTATCGTAGCATTGCCCGGTCTAAGCATGTTTGTTTATACTGTACACGTGTTTGTTCTCCTTCGCTGTTTTACTTACACTGGACCCAAACTAAGGGTTGATGCATGGTATCCACATTCACGTTCGGGAAACTGACAATAAAACGAAGTTGTTCCGACGCAGACATCTTGCGAAGCTGCTGTGATCGCTTTGTGTGTGTTTCAGTGGACTTTGTTGCCAGCTATCCGTCTGTAATCCTCCGTGACTTCATATTACCTCAGCTATCCCAGTACATTTGTTCTGTGTGCAGTCCAGGATTTGATTATCCAAACCGTAACTTCACGCCCTTCACTTTTCAATCGGACGTCAGTTCCTGTTTTATTTTCATCATACCGAGTTCGATGTTACTGTGTGATTGGGCGCTATTCAGCAGCCATGTGAACGACCGAAATACTGAAGTAGACAACGACAGCACATCGCTCTTTCCCTTCTGTCTACGTGGGTACTCGGTTGGTGCACGTATGTACTGGTGCAGCTGGTTACGGAAAGGAACCACCCTATGTTCATTTCAGTGTTGGGCCGGTTGGTGGACGTTTCTGCCCTTGTCCATTTGCGTATCCAGCCGTGTAGTTCACCGGCTCTGTCAGAATTACAACAGAGTCGAGTAAAGGCGATAACTGATCAGGCGGAGTTGAACATAGCAATCTCTTTTACATAGAATGTCAGTTTAGTGTTGAAGAAAATTATATCACAAGGAGGTCTCAACGCCCCGTTGGATAAAACAATTCCAACATTGATTCCCCGCTGATTAACACATAAGTGATAAGATGATCGGCTGACTGTTTGTCCCGATGGACCACATTAGTGTTTATATTTGATGACCAGTTGCTTAATCGGCCTCGTTACATTACCACTAAAATAGTCGAGGTGATGAACAACGCGATATGAACCTGGCATTTCACTACACCTAACTAATAATCGGAAAGTATTTATTTTAATATTCGTAGGACTGACCCTAACCTCAATCTCATCCTTGACAGCTGGCTCATCCAATGATAACGTAGTGTGTCATGCAGATTAACAACCTAGATCACTAATCACTATTTCCTGAATACACTTCTTTAAACGATCGACCAGACTGCCGTTTTGGGCTCTTTTGGACGCTCTATCAGTCATTATTTTTTTGGTGAGAAAGGAGTACTCAGTTTTAACGGGATGGGTTTTACAGTCTCGCATCTAGATCACGATAACTTAATCTGTGTGAATGAGCGTGGGTGCAGATTTTGGTTGCTATTCTGGCTGACCATTTTACCGACCTGCATTTTGCTTAAGAGATCACACATAAAGGGAACTCATACCATCTCTTGTTCACATCCAGTTCATATGCTGCACTTCACAAGACAACTTAAAATAGGACTCAAAATGACGGTTCGCAAGGTTAGCTCATGGTGGGCTGAGTGGCAATTTTTTGAGATAGCCCGTAAAATTGTAACAGCAATGTCCATCCATTAACCACAATTGTCCACTTCATTATGACTATGCGGCGATTAGTACAGCTTTGCGATCTTGTGTTGCTCGGCTTATACTTCTACCAGCATTTTTCGAAAAACCCTAAGACACTGCTGATGAATAATCAAGGATTTACCTGGTGTAACTTCATTCTCACCTGACTACAGATTTCTCATTCAGATAGGATTTTCAGCCAGATCCTTTCGAACAGGAGCAATGTACTCGAGTTTCACTTTTGAGAGAGCTCGTCAGTAGTGCTTATTCTTATTACCCTCGCGATTTGACTTCCGTTCCACGTTTTCATGTTAACAACTAAGCCACCGGCGTCCTGTTGAGTACGAATTACCGTATCCAACCGCTCAGCCACATCAACCGGTTAGTAATGCTTAAATGCCATTGGTGTTTAAATTATATCAATCAAATTCTCCACAAATTGGCCATAGTTGAAACATTGCTGAACAAGTCTAATGAGTTCTGTGACTCCAACTTTGCAAGGAGTCTTAGTCTTGGGGTTGCGGGATTTTTAACACGGTATCTATTATGCCCCTTTAAAGCGGGCAGAAAAGCTGAGCGTAATCCACAAGCGAATGTGACCCAGCGTTTGGACACAGTAGATCGGTCCTGCCTATAGTGAGGTCATTGGCGTAATGATCAGCTCGGCCACTTCATATGAACGTGTGTCGTTGTTCTGTCTATAAACCTCTCACCACTGACATTTTCTTGGATCGCGGAGGGTTCTGCCATATTTGCCTCCGGTTTTCACAAACTTTGAAATTGTGAATGATCGATACAGTAACCGGAGTTTGCCTTTCCTTCTTGGTTATCTCGATCCTAATGGCATCTGCATTGCCCTGTTATCTTCACTTCGTGGATTTTGCAAACACCGTCACGACCGGATAAGACCGATTGTGAGATGAGACGGGGCAGTCACAGCCGAGTTATACAAGACATGTTGACAAACTGTTGTGTTGGAAAGTAACAAAAATTCGAACGAATCTGCTGACTGAATATTCTAGGCCCCAACTGACTGTGCACTACCCGCAAATTATAGTATGGCAAGATAAGACAACAGAAGACAAATTCATAAGTCTGCCGATAGTACATTCACCCACCCAAACCTCCGGCCTGATCACACTGGTGAAAATGTAGCCATATTTATAAAAAGTTGTGACCTACTGTGCCATGTGGAGGCGGGGGCAATTATTCAAATGAACATGTAGTCCGTATCTCATGAATGGCATAAAATACGTCAAATCTGATTTCTTATTCTTGCTCCCAGGGTTAGGTTCATCCTACTGCTGACATCTTCCTTTTGAATATGTTGGTCGTGGGGTCGAGGTTAGGGATTTATCCGCATATATATATATATATATATATATATATATATAGTACTTTGTGTTCAATCTGCCCGGCGCCTAGAGTGCTGGAAGTGTGCACCGGACTCTGATAATGCTGTTTAACACGGTAGGTTCTGCTTGTTATAGGCCAAAAGTATCCGTAAGGACATACAACTGCAAGTCATTCACCCGTTGCGTGCAGTCGAATGTATATTTGGGTTGAAGTTGACTAGCATGGCACACCCAGACGCTTCTCCCACTTGCAACTTGTAGGTGGCGTTTCCAAGTTGGTTCCAAACTCGACCGGTGGTCCGTTAGTCTGAATGGTTTTTACAGTCACGTGCCTATATCATTCGCGATGAGGAAGTTTCGTCCCCTAACACCAATGGACCGCCGGCGTAGCTTCGTAGTTCAACGCTCACCACGTTTAGGCATGCTCTTTCTCTCGCTGGTTCCAATCCAGACGAATCCCAGATTTTTCAAAGGTGTGTCCCTTCCAAATAAACGGATAAGCCCATTAAAATAATCAGTATAATGACGGTGGCTGTTGCATACTTCCGTGAAATTCTGCCCATTTATTTATGTTCCCAGTCGTTGGGTAGATATACGTCTACTGATCGGTACACGATGCGTTCGTCCAAGTCGCTTCGGGATATATACTCACGTACGAAAAACTGCACGGATTGTCGAACGCGCCGTATAGATAGTTCGTATATCGTGTAAACACGCAGTGAGAGTGATGAAAATCAGGTTGTTATGGCGATTTGTTCTTATCAGTTCAGTAAGTGGCTTGACAAGGATTTTTGTTCAGTTATCCATCTGGGCGTTATACTGGTGAACACCAAACAGTTAACGGTTTCATGGAAGGCGGGGAAGTGTTATACTTGTACTTATCTCACATTTCTGCAATCGTATTTTTGTTTATTGAAACATGCATTTGTTTGTTCGTTATTTCAATGTAGGTGTTGCAACAGGCGCGCATCATGCTTGAACGGATGGATCATCGAGGTGCCTGTGCCTGTGACGAGAATACAGGTGACGGAGCCGGGGTAATGACTGGCATTCCGTATGAGATTTACCAGCGTTTCGCGCGGTAAGTTAAGATGACATTTTCCCCGTCTTGTCTGTCCTGGTATGGGTTTTTGGTCGCCTATATCAAAGATGCTATCTCAGGTTGCTGGGTCCAAGCTTGCTTCATCTGTTGCAGTTATCCAAGACGAAGCTACTGGTCCAGTATTCAGGCCGTGATATGCAGTGTTGATAATAGGACCATTCAAAAGAGTTAGCCGCTTAACTTCCACTTGGACACTAGGATGTTTAATGGCCTTCAGAATACTAGCGCTATGACCTATTGATAATATTCGTAAGAATTAAGTTATCTAAACTCCTATTCTGTGGACCACTCACCTACTTCATAAGAAACGAAGATGAGCTCACAACTGAGCATGGAAGACACTGGGTGACTGCAAAACCGCATATTTAATCGAATGCTGATCGATTGCACACGGACAAAGTAGACCGCTGTGCGCTAATGAGTGTCCTAGATCACGGTGATAACATCCTACATAGTGTCTGATTTTCCTTAGTGATGTCTTCATCCTTTGTGAGGCAACACTGAGTGACGTGTGGGTTTTTATCGCGACAGGCTGTCTGAACGTGATCAGGTGATCCGAGCTGACAGTCTAATCTACAATGTTACTTTTGGGCCGCTTCGTGCTCTGTTGCGTACAGACCTACTACTCTTCCGATTGTGCTGGGTACCGTTGATCGTAGTGGAACTAAGATCACTTTCGAGTGGACACTGCGATTAACAAGTTCTGTTATAGAGGTTATAAAGAGCCGCTACTCCGACATTTTGATAATTGCCTGTCACTTCTGAGAACTATATCCCGTTACCATTCATCCAACGTCTTACAAAGATACGGCTTAATGTTAACTACCATATTTTCGGTCAACAATATCGATTTCATTACACACTTAATGGCACGTTACTTCCAGTGTTTTTAATTTAGGGAACGTGTGACCACCCTAGTATTTAGATTATCAACGTGAAACGTAACAAGTAGCTTGGGGATAACGACCCCAGATACCAGTACGATTGCAGATGTGAACGTCGTTCCAGTTTTAGGCAACCGTTTTAGGCCTACGTATTGTGGTGGATTGTCAGGCGGGAGGTGCGAGTTTTCAAACGCTCTGCCGAATACCTCAACGCGGGGGAGGTACGTTCAAAAGCCTGCCGCGATCGAATCAAGAACAACGTGCACGACCGGATGAGTCATCGCTCGACTGGATCGGACCAACGGGCGAGGCAGGGCAGGCGAAATACGACAGACGGCCAGATCGGAGGCGTGGTTTTTCCAACATTTAGAGGAACATCTCGACACGATGT
>QNGE01002917.1:16100-45595 GCA_008508345.1 Paragonimus westermani
GCGCCGATCTGTTACGTCGATTGAAAGCCAGCGTAGACCTGGAGAGAAACGAGTTGCGTGTTGATGGCGATGTCGTGAGGTTACATTGTGAAGATACCAAGGATCATTGCCGAGCGGGCGGTGTCTCGATGAAGTCTCTGCCAGTGTCCGATCCCAGCCATCAAGCAGTGTGTTAGTGAGTTTGCACACTTGTTTACTAACGCGGACGACCAATACGGATTCTGTGGATGGATGGAACACATGATAGACTTGCAGCCCGGTGAGGAGTGCAGACCGGTGTACCGGAGAATTCCACTCAAGTTGATTCCAGAGGTGGAAAGGCAGTTAAGGGAGATGCTGGAAAAAGGAATCATTCAAAGGACAAGCAGCCCATTTTCGTCACCGGTCGTGTTGACGAGGAAGGCGGATGGAACCTACCGATTCTGTGTCGACTTCAGAGAGCTTAACCGAGTGACGATCAAAGTTGCTTTCCCGATGCCGCAGATGGAGGAGATATTTGCGCACCTACACGAAGCTAGAGTACTATCCCTCATTGATTTGCGTTCCGGTTGCTGGCAACTACCAATGGCACCGAAGGACAGAGCGAAGACTGCCCTTTGTGTGAACTGACAGCAGTACGAGTTCCTGAGGATGCCGTTTGGTCTGTGCAATGCTCCAGCCACCTTCAGACGTCTCTTGCTTCGCGTTCTGGAGGATCAGGAGGGAGTGACCGTATACGGAGACGACATCGTTGTATTCTCCCAGACAGTGTCGGAACACGTAGACAGACTGCGTGCAGTTTTGCGGCGGATCGACGCAGCTGGCCTAAAACTGAGTAGTAAGAAGTGGCAAATAGGCCGCAGTTCAATCGTCTGCTTGGGACATACGGTTGGTAATGGGAAAATCTAACCATTGCCGTTGTTTGGGCTACCGTGGTTTCTTTAGGTAGTAAACGAACATCCACGGTAAAGGTTCATTCGTACAAAAATATAACGGTCGAAGGCGAATAAATTACGGATGAATTAGAGCTATATGCTTATCATGGAGTTAGCTATAGTTGGAAGACAACAGAGCTGTTACTGTCAAAATAGCACTGCCGTTTGATCACAGGGCTGTGGCACACTGACTGGACACTCACACTCAATGAAAGCATACCGTACAATCTCATGGACATGGCTGTGTTCTGTGTGACATATCTTCTTGGCCTGTCTGACAACTAAACCTGAAGAATCAAAGTCTTATTCAGCATAGCCCGACGGGTCACGGCACTACGTAAGTGTGTCCATCATGTTTAAGTAACGGGAACGACTCGGCTAACACAACAGTTTTCTGTTTTTGTTGGTTTTTTGCTTTGTACTGTGCATGAACTGTAATTCTAACCGTTTAACTCCCTTCTGTAATACCATTTTATAAAGCCTCACTATTCATAGGACTTCGAAGCTCCCTTAATGGCTTTCTTTATCCTACTGTGTCAATATCCATGTTTTAGAACAAGTTCGTCTTTACATCTTCCATGCTTTTTATATTCAGTGAAGCCAATCTGGAACTTCCACCTGCAAATCGATTTGCTACAGGCCTAATTTTTGTTTCTACCCAGCTGACAAGCGTTGAGCAGGTTGTGAAGAAACTATCCAACCTCGCTGATGAATGCGATCTTTCGGTAGGTCCTCCCATACCTAGATTCGTTTATCTAATTTGGTTTCTAATAGTGCATCGTCCAGATCTCTAAAGTCATGTACTACTGTCTACTTTTTATAAGTCGCGTAGACTGCATACATTTAGCATTTTTGGGGCTCCTTTATTCAGTTGGATGAACTTGGCTCTTGGCTGTATGACCAACCTTTCATTCGTTTAGTAATGTCAGTTCAGAATGGCATTTGAGGGTAGTCCCGAGCTTTAGGGCAGCTGCAATATTTCGGTAAATGTTTCTTATTTGCAACCATTCATGCTGTTACGGAAGTCGGCAGAATTGTCACACGGAGTTTTCCTGAATGAATCGAGGTTCTTCCGGTGGTCTAGGCGGTGAATGGCACCCTACGAGTTTGTACTGAGTTCGCTTGGTTCGTTGGCGACAGTATGAACTTTGGTATGCTTCCATTTGTTTTCTTCCATTGATGGCGTGTTATTCGTCCAGCTGAACTTCAGCTGTATTTGTGCCATTTCAGGTTTTGCAGTTTGGTGCCCATCCATTTCATTCGCGCACGATTTGGACAAAAAGCAATGGCTTGGTTACGAATATGGCTGACTGAATTCTTCACTTGAATCAGAAGCTGTAATTTTTGGCATTGTGCTTCATTTCGGGATGACATCCGTTAACGTCTCGTAATTTTATTGTTCATAACCCACCTTCTTTCCTCTAGTCAGTCGCCCGTTTCATATTTTCTCGTTCACCTAATTTTCTGACAAGTAATTACTGGAGCCATCCAGCAGCTTTCAACCATAGCCAGTTTAGTCATCTTCAGCTGCCAATAACTTCCATCCGTTTGTTCTAGGCGTGTTTTGGATTGGTATGCCCTTATCGTTCGGCATACTTTCGTCCTCTGTCATAATATAAGAATCACGGTAATGAAGTGCTATCGTGATTAAGTTTTTACCGGGGCTGTATGGCTTAGATGTACTTCGTAATATCGCAGAAACGTGTCATTCAAAGTAGTAAACGTTTGGACATGCTTTTGTTGACAAAGATTACTTTATAGAACGCTGAGATTTTGTATTTGTGCGTGGATATTGTAAAACTGTCAACTGATTTTATTTCTCGAAGCAACCGTGTCTGGCTGACACACCATTGAACATATTGCTGTGTACCACATTTTTTAGCTGTGTAATTTCTGTAACGCATTCAGCTCTTATTCTGGCGCATGGCGGACGTCCATCGTGATACAATTGGTGATGTGGCCCGATCAAGAGAACCCGCTATTCTACAGGCAAGTCTTACAAACGCCTTCGCGTCCAGTTTTTGTAATGTGCACAGGCCAATTTTTTGGAATATTTCTGAGCTCCTTTGTTCCGTTCGTGTGGCCGACAATTATTCGGCAACCGTAATGTGGTCCGTAAATTCGGTGATTATGAGTTCGTTCTCAACCTACCTTTACAGTGTTGGACTGTAACAGAACGTAGTACGTGGGGGACTGAAGCAATCTCTAATTTGGTTTACTAGCTGATAGCCTATCCGAACTTCCTGATGTAAAATTACCTTATGCAGTCAGGTTAAACGCCACCCGTTTCTACGAGTTCTATTGATGCTAAGTTTTCTCAACGTTTCATTGCATCTTCCTTACCGCGTGAGCAATCTATGTTAGAGCACATACACACGCGCACAGCGACTTTTCAAGTTTTCCTAAACCTATTTCAAAATGAAGTTAGTGAAACTGTTCCATCTACCTTGAAACTATTGAAGATTATACTATACTTTCCACTTCAGTCGTAACCGCACTTTATAGACATCCAAACTGGTGTGCATACTGCAAATATTTGCGACCGAACAAACAGAACCTGTATCGATCCTCCAAAATGGGCTCACGTAGTTCACGGGTTTCATTAGCTTTTCCGCTGGATTTCCATCCTAACGCTATCCTCACGTCAGTTGCAGTGTCGCATTTCCACACTTAATTCATCATCATGATGATGATCATGATCATCATAGACAGCAATATATCAGTGGTTCGCACTGATATTGAACTGCCACACAACCGTGAAGAAGAAAAGGCAAACCCTGTGTGGGAAGACAGAAGGAAAGAAGTGGGGGATGGGAAGGGACCTAACTACTGAAAAAATAGGTAGCTTTGCCCATATTCAAACATTCAGCATCAAAGTGTCTATACCTCACCAACAAACAACCGAGCTATAACTGAAAGTAAGGCGCCACTTAAGCGAATGAGTCACAAGCGAACCAAACACAATCAGCTCTCTCAGTTTAATGTTACTTTTGTTCGGTTCGCTTTTCAGACTCAGCCCTTTGAAATTACCGATTTGAATGCTGTCCTGAAAATTACTTAACATCGGGATTATTGAGAGGGATTCGGCCCAATTGCGTAGTTGTGACAGGAGGATGAGAATTTCCCTGTCTCGTGCATCTCATAACACGGGGGCGGGCGACCTCTACCCATGTATCGGGAACAGGTCATGGTCGAATCAGGTAACGACGGGCGTATGACTGACAGTAAAAATCAGAACAATCCTTGTTTAGTGTAGATGGTTTGAATCAATAGAAAGTAGCTGCATACTACAAATTCAAAACCCTTGTTTTTACTGACGTATGCCGCCGTGAATCCCGACAGAAATTTAAGTCGTACTACTCAAAATAGTAATGTTTGGGTAATTAACCTTCGAACGCTCACGGTTTCTACCTAACGTAGAGGTTGAACTGTGAAAAATGGGCCATGTCCAGAGTTCGGTTGTTTTCGACCTTAGAGGTGTCCGCACAATTGATCATATTATGGGCTGCCAAAATATGTAGAGAAAAGCTTAAGCCTTGCTTGTTCTGATCCATAATCGAACTTGTTATTTAATCCACCCCGATGTTAGATGAATTGTATAAATTTTAACTGGTTCATTCTGTTC
This sequence comes from Paragonimus westermani, assembly GCA_008508345.1. NCBI lineage: Eukaryota > Metazoa > Platyhelminthes > Trematoda > Plagiorchiida > Troglotrematidae > Paragonimus > Paragonimus westermani. Next base: position 20,640 of record QNGE01002917.1, read on the forward strand.
CATTCGGCCCACTATTTGGTGCGGCCGGATGGGTATTTATTTTCATTTCCGTGTCCGATATCGCATTTTGTGATGTGGGTGTTCTAAGTCCCGCTGTAACGCCACAAGTGCGTAACAACTACAACATAAATGACTTTCACCCAAAGCAGACTCGTTAGACATACCATCTCGAACTAGTTGAATCGAACGGGACTGTGTTTTTAGTTCACATCCACGTCCATGGATGATGTGTTTTAACTGATGAGTTTCATCTAGGCTGTATAACGCATTTGTGTTCCATTTTTCTGTCCACTTTCTTCATGTTCAAGCTCACTGGAGTTAATTAGCTTCATCTTCGTCTTGTTCAGGTATTTCTCACAACAAAACACACCGGAGTTGTCCACAACATCCCACTGTTTCGTAGTCAGGTAAATTTCCGTTTTGTCCTGAGCTCTATCGTGCCTTGTTTTTACCACCACCCGTGGTAGTTACATGAGACTGAAACTGACTACACCAGAAGTCAACCACGTTTACCAGCTTCCTGTCTTGTTTAGATGACTTTATCTGGACGCGTGGAAGTCTGTGTTGCCAGCGTGTCTTGTCTGTCATAGGTTGCGTACCTAAGAATGTCCGTTGCCGTCACTCAACGCTACCTAACTTTTGTACCCGCATTCTGCTTTATTGGAGTTTCGAACAAATTGGCGCCTCGATACCCACCTGAAGTTCGTTGTATCACTTTTATCAGTACACGTACTAAACAAGCCCACATGTTGGTCTCACAGGCACCGCAACACCTCGGCTGTGTAAACTGGCATATTTCCAAACCATCGGATAGATTTAGTATGGCTCAGCGGGCGCCACAACTAAATTATGATATTGGTCGGTAACACCTAACTGCGTTAACTGGTAGCGTAGATGGCACAAATCCGAGTGTGCATATAACCTTTATGTTTCATCGTCTTTGCTAAGAGAATATGTTCATCGTTCTTTGCATGCGTGCTTCCTTATGTTTCTGTTCGTCTGTTTTTTGGAAACAGGTTTTCCTTCTCAGGAAGTACGCCAGCCATCACCTAAATGAAACGTGTTATATCTGTAGCCTTTCATCGGATTCCGTCGTATATAAGGTTGGTTACCGTTTCATTAATTTCGTCGATTTGGTTCCTTGCTTTGCCGGCGTTTGTAGTTAATTGTACGGCGACGTCCATGGTTTTGTTGAGCTTCATTTTCATTGTCTGCTGAATGCTTTTACTCAGATTCATTATACATTGCTGAATCGGCCAACGTGTGGTGCTAGCTCAACTCTCTGTTGGACATCATTTTGAAAAGCATTTATCATTTTGGTATCGAAGAAGCACACAGTTGTGTCATTGCGAACTAACGCAAAAGTCAATCGTTAACCCACTTTGCTGTTTCGTGCCAATCCTCATACGCCCCACTTCCTAACTGTCTCGGCCTTTCGATAGAAGTTTCATTCATTCATCTCGGTTCAGTTCCAAGCATGCGTATGTCCTACTAGATCGTTTATTTTGAAGAGCAATGTACACATCTTCGTTCGAAGGAAGAACAAACGGTGACACCAAAATTAAGCAACAGATATGTAAAAGGGGGAATGTGGTAAAAAGCTGTCGGACCAAATGTTGGACGCTGCATGGTTGTCAAGTCCTCCCACAAGGGTGGCAAGCGTCAATAGTCCAAATATCGAATGGGAAGTCACTCGTGTGGTATTTACCAAACAGATTATATAGAAAGGAGAGAGAAAAAGAGTACGAAAAATTCAATACGAGTAGAGAACAATAAACGGGCAGCACACAAAATCAGAGGCTCTTCAGGGCACGGGGGTGCTATTACAGTCAAGGCTCACGTATCGGGACTGGTAAATGTGCTTCATAGTGAGACAACTGCCAGAGAGGTGGCAGCAATTAACGCCAGGTTCCTCGCATGTGTGGTAGATTTTTTGGGAACCTGGAACAGTCGGTAAACATAAATCCCTGACTGCGTAGGAGAGCAGTTCCAGTCGAAGAATGGCGCTACATGAAGAAGAGAGTATGATACCACAAAAAGAGATGATCACAGGTGACTGAGAAACGGAGTTCGCATCACAGCCCATGGTACGGAGGACCAACTGAATGGCGGCATCATGAAAGTCGGTTTTGTATTTCGCAGCCTTTTCCGTCCAAGCAAGCTGGCTTCGGTAGCCATCCACTATACTGACGTCAAGCACCACAGTAGCGCTGTCAAGAACCACAATCACGTCGAGTTTGATGAAGGAGCTCGCCGTTGGTACTCGCATCTCCTCGAAGACTGTAAAGCCCAAGTTACGCAGTCGTTTCGCCAGGTCTTTGGCTATGTGGTTGTGTCGAGCACAACGCGCATCATAGGTGATCCAGCATAATTGCAGACTATGGACGAGGCTTTCTGGTCGACCGCAGTTGCCACGGCAGAGAACTGAGTGGCCACTTCGATCACCCCGTAAATTTCGGACCTTATTCCACAGGAGACTACAATTAGGCTGGATGACACGAATAGAGATTCTGGGGAAGATGCGGTCTGGATTGAACAGCCAACGATTGGAGAGTGGAGAGCGTGACACTTCCTGAAGACCACGGCAGTCTAACGAATGTTAGAGTTTATCCTTCTACGCCACGTAGGCTTCCTCTTTGTTCGACATCTCTACACCCTGGATGCATACCGGGACGTTCACCTCTCTGAAGATAGGGCCAAACGAATAGTACTTGACCACATTCCACAGAACTGGATATTGACTAGAGAGCAGTCTCTTCAGTCGGGATTTGCGCGAGATGGGGATAGTGGTGGATAAACTCGGGATGTCCAGACCCCCCAAACGAATTGGGGTGTGGATGTAGCTGATGGGCGTGTCCTTGGGAAGGCGCAGCCATTGCCGAACAAACTGGCGAACGGTACAGTCCATTGGTTTGAGCGTGTTCCGGTGCACTCGACTCAGTATCAACGAGTGATTCATCTTCCGAATCAAATGCTGTCTCAGCAGATCCAAACGTTGATGCGGCTTCAATGGCGCTCTGGTCGTTTCGTCCAGCATCGTGCGGAGCTGCAGACGGTGATTAGTGAATGCTTTACCTTTCCAGGTGAACGGGATACCTAGGTAGGTCACCGTGTCAATGGCGCTTAGTGAGCGGATAGTATCCGGACCGAACTGAATAGACTCGTTGGAGATGGCGGTCACATTGTGTTTGTGATCACCGCGAATGACCATCAGTTTCGTTTTGCGCGTGTTGATCTGCAGCCCGGATAATTCCAGAGCACTAGCGGCGGCTGCAAGCTTCTCGGAGAGTCGCGTGGGGTTTTCAGCAAGGAGGATCAGATCGTCGGCATAGGCAAAACCGCTGACCAGTGTGTCGTGGAACTGGTAGCCAAGCTCCGGTCGAGAAAGGGCCAGCACCTCATCCATCGCCATGATAAACAAAAGCGGGGACAGTGGGTCACCCTGGCGAACGCCACGCTGGGACCGAAGGACGGTGCTGCCAAGCGTGACGGAAGCATTTCGATAAGAGTCCGCGATGTAATGAGTCAGAGGTGGAGGGGCGCCGAAAGCTTGGGCCGATCTGATAATACAGTCCTGCGAGATGGAGTCAAATGCTTTGGACACGTCGATAAAGGCCGCACACAGACTTGAAGAGGTTGCACATGAGTTCCGAAGCAGCGCATGGAGCAGTGAGGTCGCCTCGAGGCAACCGTCACGATGCAGGAAGGCAAACTGAAGAGCGGGCAGATGCAAGCGCGCGTTCCAACGATCAGCCAATATCTTGTGAAAACAACGAATCAACGTCGAAGATACGGCGATTGGTCTGAGCTCGGTTGGAGATGAAGGATTATTAACTTTCGGAACAAGCGTGATGCGAGAGCGGCACAGATGGATCGGACAACCTTGGGTCAGCAAGAAAAGGTTGAAGTATCCGGCCAGGGCATCAGCTTTCATGCGCTTCAAATGTTTGGGCAAAAGCTTGTCCAAACCCGGAGCGGTGTTCTCCATTTGCTTCAAAGTGCGTGATACCTCATCTCCGGTGATCGGGTCGACCAATGACCAGTCCGGAGGCAGAATCGTGCGGGACGGTCGCTCATCAGGGTGCGGATGAGCCGATAGTACTTCGGACCAGTATTCGTTGGAACTATCCGGAAGGCCACGGCCCATTTTGTAGGCAGTTCTCCAATTTCCAGAAAAAACTGCAAACGTGGCATCTTTCTTACGCTGGTGGTACAGAGTTTGAATCGCTGCATTGTTGACCCTCCGTATCTGCTTCTTGGTCGCGTGAGTTCCGACGTTAATGCGAACACGTCGTCGGGTTCTCAGTCACCAGGTGTACGGGAAAACGTGTGCGGCGTGCATGTTCAATAGCGACTTAACTTTTACTGCTTCAAATGCCTTATTTTTAAATCCGTAATTTAGGTTTAAATCTCCCTTTATATTGCGTTTTGTTTACACAGCAACCCCCCTTTGCTTTAAGTGCTACTTAATCAGAAATCCTGCTAAGTCCATAATGGCGATATTGAACCAATCACCACTCGCTCACAGATTCCTATGAAACGTCACGCTACTGTCATTTATGCCTTTAGGTGGTCTTCATATTTTTCTTTCCTCGAAGTTACAAGGCGTTAAAGTTTCTTTAGCTTGCGGTTTGGGGTTTGTATAACTTGTTTTACACTGTAGGTACTTTTTCTTCCGATTCCTTTGTAATATTAGCACTGGGTCGGTTCGTCTCCTTTTTATTTCTAAAACCCTCCCATTCAAAATATCACTCCCCTCAGGGTATGTTCACAACCAAGCAGCTATGGTCATACTACGCCGATCTTCAGGATCCCGAGTATCGAACTCATTTCGCAATGGTCCATAATCGATTCTCTACGAACACTTTACCTTCTTGGGGTCGGGCTCATCCACAACGAATGCTTGCACATAACGGGGAGATCAATACCCTCAGGGTAAGGACGTTGTTCTCTCATTTTACATATGTATGTACTCTTCTTCAGAATGCTTTCCCGAAATAAGAACGTGTTTAGGTTTCTCACCCTGAGAGTAAATGATCGACGCCATATAGTGTTTGCTGTGAAGTGAATTCTAGCTCTCACCAGGTTCCGATGACGACGACTGCGACCGTCAACTCATTCAATCGAATGGCATTCATTTATGTTTCTCAAGCATGCCAAGGTCAGGAGATGAATTTCCGTCTCGTATACAAATGTGCAAATCCGTTTACTGGTGAACACGTGTATTCGATACCTATTTGTTGTTCACTTTGGCCGAACTCTGAAACTAGGGCGGCGAATAGCACTTATTCACATTTGACATAGGTGCAGCTGGAGCTGTCAGTCTGTTATTTTATACTTTGTTGAGAGTGAGTTTCTCCATTACTTTGTGTGAGATCGTTAACATCACTGTAATGTTGTCAATATCAGTCACATTGCCAGCTGGTCCACCGTTGTCGCGCATGGTTTTATGCTATTAAATCGGCGGGTCATGGATGCGAAGCGTAGTCAGCGATTAAATAACGTCCCTTTAGGTCGATCTGGACACATTCAACCGGGCTGCACACTAGCCCATTACCCCTATCTTAGTAAGCCCTATTTACCTCCAGAGGTGGGGCCCTGGAGACACACGGAGCCCGTGAGCGGAGTCACTAGAAGATATAACACTTAGTGTGACCCAGTGAACTTACCGCCGTTTGGCTAATTCGTTTCTACAATGAGTACAACTAATGCCTTGAGGCAGTGAAGGCTGCAAGGAAGAAATCATGCAAATGCCTCCCTACTCAGTCTTAACTTGGGGATAGACATCTTGCTGTTACATGTTTGAGTTTGGGCATAACGGTTTGGTTGAAAGTGCGGACTGATCACTGCCTCTCATTTACTTATAAGTCTGGGTTTATTTTTTCTATCTATTCATATTTCACCAGTCCCAGGGCCATTCGGATAATTCGGTTTTCTATAACTTGTTTACTGAAACTTAAGGTTATAGGAACAATGGCTTTTCTATCAAGTTTATTTACTGCAGTTTTTCTGATTTAGCTCGTTCGATAAAAAGTCTTCGAAACAGTAAAAACATTGCGAGATCTGTAGGTTTTGGCTTTTACTCGTCGTGGCTCATTCGGGGGAATTGCTTAACGGTCTATTTAAATGACTTGTGACAACATTTTTTCCCATCCTGGAGGTGCCCTTAAAAGGTTTTCAACTTAGAAATCGATTATGTGCGGCTCTGAAATGCCTGTGAACGGAGCTGTCGAAATCCTAGCAGTTACCAATACTTCCCGAAAATCCGCCGTGTCTCCTTAGTTACCACAAGGGGTCCAAGTTCGTCCGAACTACGAGTACCAAGAAGCTGGTTTTCGGCAGAGGGGCGAATGGTATAACCACGAAAGACGCTTGGCTTGAGACGTTGTGTATTGCACAAAATCCTTTACAAATTATGTGAAAACAGAACAACGAACACGTACATTTATTTGCATGGATGACATTTGCACACATTAGGCTGAAGTGCATTGCCATTCGCCTTGACGACACGTCTCCCACAGTGCATACACACTGTTCTAATATTCGCTCCTGGTCCATCGTCTTCCTGGAGTTGAGATCTATCCCTTAGGTTCTAAAAGTACGCACTACACTACTCATAAACTAAGGTGCATATTATACAACATTCCTCCTCCTCCTGAAGTCCCTTGGCCCCTTTGCATCTGCTGGCAAATTCATTTGGGCAATTTCATGTTCCGGAGGAGCAGAGAATTTTCAGACCTGTCATCGTCAGAGGATGAATAATTACTTGCCAATGACTGCGTTATATTTCATTAGCATTCCGGATCTTTTTCTCGTGGAATATGTAACAGCGTAATAGTTTTACTGCTTGGAAATTCTAGAAAAGTGTGAAGTATGGAGTATGCAAATGTCACCAGCTAATAGGGGCCAACCTCGTAATCTTGTTAATTAACACTAAGTAGACTTTTACTAGATGTTAATCCATGAGTACTTACTTGAAGTATATTAACTACTAAAAGAACTAAACACAAAAACGACAATGTTCCCTGCTATGTGACGAAGTTTTCCCAATTCGCATAGGGAAATATTTCTGTTTACCTGGTAGTTACACACGTTTCGACGATGGCCCTTGTGAAAAGTTGAAGGGGCGCATTTTCGAGGCCAGAATGGTGCTTGCCACTCTGCGCTACATTGACTGTAAGCCGAAAGCCTTTTCTACGAAGACACCAGTATGTCATGTATCCGTGATATCTGTTACGTTACGTGATGTCAAAGCTTGACCTACCGGAGCGGCAGATGCTACCCAATTATCCGCCTTTGACATTCGCCGCTTGTGCACAGTAGTTTGTGCGACACAATTCCAACATGGGTGATTAGGCTATCACAGAAAGAATGTTTCGATACGAAAATATAAACTTTCTTTTATCTAACACACACATCTTTATATTGTTGGTCCGGACACGTTATTCGCACACCGCCGTGCCGCTTGACCCGCTAGAGTTTAGCTACGAGACCTGGGAGCAGTTAAAAAAACGTGATTTGAAACAACTTGCGCTGATGTCAATCTCCGTCGACTTAGCGTGTCTTCTCGGTTGAATACCTAGTGATCAGTAACAGTTGGATACGCCAAGCACAACTCCTTAGGATTTGAACATGCCGTTTTTCTCTGCTCCGTCCACGTCATGTGGTAATATTTTTAGCCCTGTGGTGCAGACTGTGTCATTGATATTTTCTTATTTGAGGAATATTTATTGATACTGTACGTTAAGACAGATAGAGCTCTGCCTGACCACCCACGCGTTCTCATCCATCTTGTTAGACATCATTTTATGTGCGTGCAAATCCGTGTTTGTTATTGGTTGTTTTCATTTTGCGGGATAACTGGATTGATCATTCCGTGGCCTATTTTATCAGTCACTAGATTCGCTGAGTTTCAGCACATGATCTAAATGAATCCTGTTCAAAGTGTGCAAACTTAAATAATGAATAGCACGCTGTCATGCTGGTTGTCAGTTAATTTGTAGGTTATCTTTGACATGTGCACTTCGTTGTTCAACTCTGCAGGGTAATGTGAATTACAGCCGTGCTCGCCAAAGTGTGATGGAAAGTAACAAATTTTCCAAGGAACTGCTGAATAAACTGTTTCCTATCGTCGAAGCGGGCATGTCTGACTCTGGTTCGTTGGACAATATGCTTGAGTTTCTGTGTCAGGCGGGTGAGTACGATCTTCCTGAGGCAGTAATGATGATGATCCCTGAGGCGTGGCACAATCTGGATCCCACTCTTGGTGACATACCACAAGCTAAGTGGGACTTTTACAAATGGGCAGCCAACAGTCTTGAGCCCTGGGACGGACCAGGTGAGTCTTAAGCTCATTCGGCGAAAAACGGCTGGCTAGAGAACTTGAGTTTTTCAAGAATCCGGCACGTAGAAGTGTGGACCTTTTTCAGGTCTGGTGTTTGCTTGTCACTTTTCTTGGATCATATGCATTGTTCGTTTGGACGGGTTTGTTTAGGGCTCCAATCCTTGGTATACCTACGACTTTTTTTACTCATGATCTTTGTTGCTAATTTCCAAAAGTTACTAACCTTAGCTCCTGCTTATCGGAGCGTGTATGCACTTTTCACTGAAACATCCATTCTGGTATTTCATATGAACAGCATGCTTCAGTGAACTTTTTGAAATGGTTAGCGTTACCCCTCATTTTTAGTTTACAGCGAATATGCCATCGAATCGTTTTTGTACAGTCAGCAATCCTATGGATCACTCTATGATTCCTACCTATAACATGTTAGATTTTGACGTAGAAATCATGGATGGACGCGGTACAGTTTGGTCGAGATCACATAACTGGTTTGCTCAGTGGGGAATAACATTAGTATATAGTGAGTTCCTGCCTACTTTTCATCTTCTCGCGACAGATCACCGTTGGGTAAGCTTAGTTTCCTTGGTTATTTTCAGGCCCGATCTCCATAAGCGGGCTTCCTGCCTGATGGGTCTGCCAAGACTCCTAGCCGTTCGTTTAATGAGCAGTGGTAAACCGTACCCTTCAAGGCCACTGGGACAATATGGCCTATTGCGAGAGTATTTAGTGGTTTGTTTGTTTTGAAGATGGCCATTCAAGATGATGTGGTGGGTATTTTTCCAGGAACGGACTGACCTAAACTAATCTCATTTCGAATTTAATCCGCGTGTCTTTTGAGCTAACCTGGGATATTTGCACTGTTTCTTCATAACATCTCATCGTATTATTATCAGAAATCCTTATGGGCTGTTGTGAATCTGCACCTGCTCCATAAAAGCATCAGTCATTCGTGTTGCTTGGATAAGAAGTACAAAATCCAACCATTTTCCACATAATACCATCGTTCTTACAGTATCCCCAATCAATATGACCAAATAAGTGAATAGACGAATGGCTGTATAACCAAGCTAAATGCCTCCAGCCTACACATAAATAATGGTTTATGTTTGTATTGATAGCTTACAAGACTTCCTATCTCTCAGTTAGACTCATCAGATAGGTTTAGTATAATTTTGGTCGAAGCAGACAATCAGTGTATTACGATCTGTAGCTCCTGTGAGCTGAATCCTGTGTACCTTGTGTATTACGACTAACGTAGTTGCTGCAGGTTGAACCTAGACCGTCTAACAAATGAGTACAATCGAACCAAACCAGCATTCACTGCGAGGTTGCGGTTTGGAAATGCAAACGTTCTGCGGCACAATAATGAGCTGTTATCAGTAGTGAACTCCTAAAAGCAGCATTATTTTAGGCTTGTCGAGAAATTGTGAGTCTTACTTTCCACGTTGATATGTGCAGACTATATTCAAGACCGTGAACTATTTCCGGTTTTACACTCGTCGAGTTCAATGGCTGACGTGTGTCGGGATTGAATTCGCGTCTCCTGTTTATCATTCTCTGATTATTATTTAGGTCAATGGCTCACTGGCGAACAGATTCTTTATACACACAGGTCGGGTAATGAGTATAATTAAGGTTTATGGATTCGTCTAACTAATGCGAATAAACTGGTCAGGCAAATCGCTTAACCCACCTCAAAAACGTAGTTCTAATATAATTATACCTCGGGCATATGAACCACATATTCAGCAAGTGGTTGTTCAATCACCGCCATTCTGCACTATACGTTTTTACTGCTACCAATACCTGCTTCTTCTGGGACATTTCGAAAAGTGAGAAGTAATTGTTTTGGCGGGTTCGTGAAAACAGTAGATTGCAACTAATAGAATTTTGAATCTCTTCAGGTAATTTTAGGCAAAGTGGGATAATTACCAGTTTATGAATTTCCCCTGTATGCGATTGAATTGTTCGCTTACTAGGTTGGTGGGCGCCAGTTGCGGCAACTCGATATAATCATATCACGACAGGCCGTCTCCTGCGTGATTTGGTGAACACTGAATACACCGCTAAGTGGTTGTTTGATGGAGTCCTAGCGGGGAATTCCCAGACTCCCATGGCGGCTGGTTTAGCACCCGCTGCTTGGAGACATGCGGTTCTCAGTGAAGGTTCAACGGCAGCCGAATTTTGGACTTCTCACAAATGGTTGTTCCCGTAGCCAACAAATGTGGCCTACTACTGATTGAGACCATTACTTACACCTCAGTCTTCTGACGTTCTCTTGTATAGGCTGTTAGCAACTGTTCCAACCCGTGGTTCTTCGCCCACTTCTAAACAGTGGTATGGTGTAAACGTGGTAATGTTCAAAGTCGTCAGTGTTGCCGACATTTTCTTCCTTCGTTCAGCCTCGGGTCGGTTTAAAAACTTTGTGTGGGTCTAGTCATCCTGACGATGTCCAAGTTACATATGACTCAGCGTATTTCGTTTGAAGTTTCCATAAAGTTGGTATACATACGGACTGAAAGCTTACCTATGTCGCCAACCTTTATCTCCATCGGGGACTGCAGAAATGCATCTTCATCCTATATTCTCCTGAGTCGTATCATCACTTGCCATATGTCGTTAACTTGAATGGAGTTTGTAGTAATGAATGAAACAGACTGCATTGCTGTTTGACGTGTACATTATCAGATTACTTATGGTGCGGTGATAACGATATGCTGACTAAGCGCACCGTTGCCTGCAGTTTGTCAGTCTTTACAGAATAGTAGTTCGATTCCCGGTCATTACATCAGGTTGATATTCTTTACTCCACTTTGTTTTGGGTGACATGTGGTCGATATGCTGCCTGGGTGGCCGAAAATGCATGGAGAATTCCTAAGTAATTCGATCTCAAGTGTGTCGGTCAGAATCACTAACAGTAAACCGATTTGAACTATTCGTAATTAAGAGTGGGGTGAATTTAATATTGCTCAAAGGTCTGTTCGTTTGTTTTTCTTACCAATCTGCGAACGGATGTTTTTCTCTACAGCCCTCGTAGTATTCAGCGACGGTCGATATGTCGGTGCAGTCCTGGATCGGAACGGCCTGCGTCCGGCCCGATTCTACGAAACTGACGACAACATGGTCTACATGTCTAGCGAAGTTGGCGTGGTCGATGTTGTCCCAGGTGTGCGTATTGTTCAAAAAGGTCGCCTTAAAGCTGGACGCCTGCTGATTGTAGACACAAAGTTGGGTGCATTGCTTGATGATGAGCTCTTGAAGCAGGAAATCGCAGGAAAATATCCGTTTGGGGAATGGTTGAGGAAAGGTGTAAGTATCTTCGCTCCTTGTTCGGAATTATTCAGTGTAAAGACTTCTTACATTGTCTGACTTCTTTTATCCAAATGTCTGAAGCGTATCAGTCGAAGTGATACGAATTGTGTTAACTGTTTTTACGTATTCCAACTCGTGTTGGTTTAAAAACATGCGTTATTGACATCAGATGTACTTACTATTAGAAAGGCTTGGCCACACTGATTAAAATGTTAGTATGCTCCTTTAGCTTTTAGCGACACACTTTAGGCACAGGATCAAGAAAGAGTTAGGAATTCCAAGTTGCTAATTTTAATGCACGAGTAGGTGGAGATGTCAACTGAAAGATAAAAGTCGTCTTTCTCACTGTTGTCAAACTGCCACTCTTGTTACAACCATTCTACTTTTTCACCTCACCTGCAACTACCAGTCTGTTGCTACCACATCCAGACAATTTGATCCGGACTGAAATTGGAAAGTTATTGGAAGTTCGCAGAAGCGATCAGCCAGCTTTACCTTAAAGAACCCAGTCACTAGATCCTGCAAGTGAAATATGTGAGACAAATGGGGCTGGACCATGCAACTCGATGTGTCTATACATTGTTCAGAATCGCTTAACTATTCGAGGAGATAGCACGGTATGTAGCATGCACGGCGGCAATAAAAATACATCTTACTTTCGAGACTGAGTGACTACTGGAGTAGCTTATTTCTAACGAACGATCGGCAGGATCACATGGGAGAAAAATTGAGTAAAACTCGCTCACATTGATAGTCTAATTATCTGCGTTGCAAACGCTCCCGATCATGGTAGAACCTTTCTGTTTTTTTAAGGTCGCAGGAAGTACTGGTTAAATTGGAATGAGTGTAAAAGTGTCAGTCTAAAAAACGTATTGTTTTGGTCACAAGATTAGAAAGGCGTCCAGTCAGTTCGGATTCTGTACGAGTGAGATCTCTGCGAGAAATTGTTCTACCAATCGATCTGAACTCAGGTAAACTTGTTAGAATAGTTACCTATTCTCTGTTGGATTTGACACTTAGTGAGAAACCCGATTCTGTTGTTGAACCGAAGCACTACCGATTTGATAATTCCACGTAAGCAGCCAGCCAGAAAGAAATTAAAAATAACAAAATACAACGCCGGAAGCTAGGATTTTCCTTTTGTTAGCATTATGTTGTGTATCACCCGCATAAGAGCCAAACGATCTAACGATCCTTTCTCAGAAATGTTGTGGATCTATCCAGACGATAGTAATTGTAGAAACATCACGTTATCGCTTGGCTGTTTGTAAGACGTCACTTCTTTAGATGGCAAAATTAACGGTTTGGTAGGTGGAGTTAAAACTACCGTAGCACACTACCTGGTGTGCGCCAAGGTGGAACCCAGTTTCCGTCAAGCTTTGTTAGAAAGTCTGATCAAGACCACCCGAAATACTAGGGGCCCAACATTTACTCGTATTCGGTATCTGGCAACAGTTTTCGACGAGTACACACATTTTTGTTTCCGAAGGTAAAATCAACAACCGTCACCGGCCGTTTCCGTCATTTGTTGGTACTGTTCAAGTTTCTTTCTCACGCTGACGCAGACAGGAGGAATTCATTCATGTTCGTTGGGGTAAAACACTTTATCCACTCCAAGAAGGTAGTAACCATTCAAGAGACACCGTACGGTCTACAATGATAGGTCGAGCAACGGGGTTACAGTTCATAAAAAGCCATCCCACTTGCGTTATCTGAAAGTGGTCTCACTTCGACCTATGGAAAACATTCTACACACTACACACTGCTCAATTTAAACCTAACTGCTTGTGAAATTATCATAGAATGGTTTGTCTCTATCTGGTCTGCTTATGACAAAGTCTGATTCTTATAAGAGACAAGCACTTCGAAGTATGAGCCAGCAGTTGCAAAAGCGGGTCTGTTGGAGGTTACCCCCGAGTGCTCTTTATTTATGGTAGACAGGAGGCTGTATTTGTTCGTCTTGGCTGGACATGGGAATCACTAATTGTTCAGGAAACTGTATTTCTGATGAGATTCATTGCTTATTCAGTTGACATTCTTCCCCGAGACCCAGCAAACGGATGCTGGAAGTTTGGAAACTCACAGTCTAGTTTCAGATGACCCATAAACCAAAAATCTAGACCCAACTCGCGAAAATCTGGAAGCCCTTTGGAGGAAGCAACAACGCATTTATCCTTGAAACCTGGAAAATCCGGTTGTTTAATGTGACCTTCGAAGTTACACTACACTTGAGACTCAATTAAATCCTTATCGTTCTAATTACTCGTCGAAGCAGATCTCTGATACCAAGTCGCATGAGGGGAAAACGTTATGAACTTCGTTTTCACTAATTTGCCATCATTTATTGCACCACTTCACTTTATATCATTCTCACTTCTTTGTTTGTTGCTGAAGTAACTTCCCAACATTTACAACGTCAACCACTTTTATTCGTTCGAAATCATTAGGACTGCAAGTCGACGAGCATTTTTAGTAATCGTACCACGGTTTCTTTTACTAACCTCTTTATTATGCGTACAGTGAATGCAGTGCAGCGGTTCCTTCTATTCGGTCGATAAGAGTTTCTTGAACTCAAACAATTCACTGACACATCTCCGTCCATTTATTTTCGCTTAATAGGCCTTCTGCCAGTAAAATGGAACATTCCGACCAACTCATTTTAGTGCTTCTTCTGTCAGTTTAATTGAAGCCTCCGTCTGAATGTTCGAAATCGAATGGGTTTTCAAATTTTACCACTTCCTCTTGATTCATTTGACATATTCTGTCGTTGGAGCACTTGCCCACGCATACGCTGAGATTTCCTACTCAAACTTTTGTCGCAGGCCAGGCTTTGATTAAATCCGTCGAATTCTTTTAAAAACGAACTTTTTCTCACTGATCGACGGTTTATTGATCCTGTCATGCCCTGTCCCAGCCCCACCGTTTTGACTAACCTATCCATATGTTGTTGATTACATTGTCGGATTAGCTATTTTTGAACATAAACCTTTTCACCTTTCTGATCCTTGCTATGAGCATATGCACTCGCTCTTTAGGCAGTGAATCTCGAGGAACTCCAAGCAATCGTATCTCGTACCCCCTCACAGTCGAGGTGTTATACTTTCGATGTGATTGACGCATCCACAGCAATGGAAGATCGACGTCTGCCGCTATTCGGGTTCACTCCAGAGAACATCAGCTTACTTCTCCTGCCTATGCTAAGAACACAGTATGTGCTTTCGTAACCTGTGTATCATTCTAGTTAGTGTGTTGTTATTGATTACTTGGAATTAACTGCCAGACCATTGTTATCAGTCTTTGATCTATATTCGCTTCATTTTAATTTACCAAACTGAAATATTCATAAATGTTTCAAGACCGACGTTTGTTCCAGCAAGATAGCATTTTGGGCTCATAGTATGCTCCTATTTGGTCTGTAAATCCCTCGCTGCGTTGTATTTCTAGCCACGGTTTCATCATAACTGTTGGAAACGGATGTGATCTAAACAACAAAGCATTTTCTATCCAAACTCGTCTTTCACTATCCGGGTGTCCACATCTTGTAAATAAGCACCCGAATTACTAGCGTGCGTTCGACAATATTTATCTCTTCGAAGTGTCTATTGCCCAGCTTTGTTACTCCTCCACACTTTAGTGGCAGCTCAGTCACACAGTGGTAATATTCACAGCGCCGACTACGATTAGTTGCCAATCCTGAACGCCAGTCAGAATGTCTACGTCAAAAGCTACCCGTCTGAGAAACGAATATGACCTACGGTGGTCCTACTCATCGTCATCATAGACAGCGACACATCAATGGTTCCCGCTTATGTTTTACCGCATGAAACCACGTGCAGAAAAATGAGCTATGATCATGGGGAAAGGTGGAGAAGAGAGGATCTAACTACTTAAAGTAACCACAATCTATGTTCGAACATTCACTATCAAGGTGCTTAAACCTTATAAACAACCAACCAAATTGTAACTGAAACTAGTATGTCATCAGTAAGACAGTTGTCATCGCCCCGCATTTGCCTCACAGACAAATTGAGTAAACAACAAAATTCACGCCACCGAGCCCGACTAGCCGACATTTCACCTAACGTCTTCATCCAACGTATCTGTCAGTTGCCAGTCTCAGCACAAAAGGCGAATCCGACCCTTGATGAATGGCTTCATTAGCTGGTCACATCGTACCTCACACCAGTTGACCGCAGCATTGGCAAAGAGTGTTCGATGTGGTGAACAACTAGCTAGCATTCCTAACACATGGCCTAACAATTTATGTCTGCGGAAACGTGCAGACTGAAAAAAGAGCTCGCTTGGCCATCATTATCAAATGTAGATTGCACAGCACCCACAATTAATCGCAGCTGTTGCACTCCTATTCGTGAATAACCATTACCAAATACCTGCTTCCTAACCCTCTCGTTTTTTACTCGTTTCCATCCGAAGACAGACATCGGTGGCCACATACCTGGAGACGGCTCAAATCTTCTATTCTGAGCAGTTAAACTGTTACTATTGGTTTTCATCTCCACCTAGCCCCTAACGGTATTCGGATGTGGTGTCGACTAAGTGTGTGACACGACAGCCAGTAAGCTAACGTCTCGGTATTGTACAGTATTGTACACTTTATTGAGGTTTAAATGAACTTCCTCGTTTCTGGCTATCAAATATCTACCTCCTAAACTTACCGCCGCATACCTGTTGGTGTCATCCGTTTTGGGGGGTCGTACGTACACCTTGATAATCGTGTGCTGGTGATTGGTTTACTTCACTTGATTTTGTTATCAATGAAGCATCGCTGTTCAATTTCCATGAAACAACACTGCGATTCTGGTAAGTCTGTTCGATTGCCTACATCATGCAAGTGAAATCAAGCTTTTGACGCTTAAATGCATGCTCAGTTTACCAGTCGCGCTGTTTTCTGATCTCGATATTCTTGGTCACTTACGCGATGGATGTCCTGAAGCAACCAAGTGTGAACAGTTATATTGAGATTATTTCGATATTATTATAACTATTCGGGGTGAAACTAGATTTCCGCCAGTTTTCTGTTCTAAACCAGTAAGTCGGTATGTTTAACCAGGACCGTTTAATCAACCCGGAATTTCCATTAGTACACGATGTAGTTCTTTTGTTGTCTAGATTAACTTTTGCTGAACTACTCAAAATGTCGGTCGAAACTGTACAACCAATTAGCACGTTTACCCATGGGGAGGTTTCTGTAAAGGGATTGGATTGAACAAACGCATCGGTACGAAGTCAACCATTGATTCGCAGAAGGCTACGGCCAATCAGTGTCGAAAACGCGAACAGACTGGTATGTCAGCGCGGGAACCAATCAGCACGGCACGCTGCTCCAGCATCGGATTTTGTTATAACAAGCACCGGAATAAAACAAGTTGTTTAAGTGCGTCACGCGTTTAAACAAACGAGCTACAAGCGGAGTCGAGCCGACCAATGAGAAAGCGAACGCGTCAGCGTTAATTGTGATTTCACATTTTACTGATGCTCCTAGTCTATAAAATAATCAATGGAAACTCAATAAACTGAGATTTGCTTTGTGCCACGAAAACTGAGTTTTGCTTTCGTTCCGGAAGGTAACGATTTTCATCAGTTTCCTCCCTTGATTTAAGCACTGTTGAACTCCACCGAACATGTTCTCTAATACCAAAAGAGTTGACTTAACGGACTATCGCTCTACTCCGAAAATGAAATGTCGTCAGCTATTTTGTGGTTATCTTTCACGTCCTTCTATATTAGATATTCGCTCGAATCAGTTGTTAAGGTTTAGGTACCGTGACTGATAGTCTGCGATTAGCACTGTGGTTCTTAGGTCAGCTGAAAAAATCTGCATCAGAGCTGAACGACTGAATACGGTTTTCATTAAAGCGTGTTCTCCGTTGTTGAGACTGGGTAGATATTCATCGCGGATGCTATTTCCCTCTGCGTCTAGCAACCATTTCGGTCACAGTATTCTGTGCGCTTGTGTGCAGTCCTACTTTCTCTGGTAATCATGGGATTGGACGCCCACGTTTCTCAGCCGGAAGACGATCGGTAGATGCTTAGTAACACAGTGCCAACTAAGCGGAATGTACCGTCGATTCACTTGTTGATTATGGACGCATTTTAACGTGGCTAGCAATGCGTATACTTCGGGAGTATGATTCGACGTGAAACCGTCGAGACTTCCACACACCATAGGAAGCGGATACATGTTCCTCCATCATAATAATCAGGGTGCTGAAAAAAAATTGAGAAGAGAGAGAAGGATCAATATTGAACAAAGTTTCGTAGATGACAGAAAATTTATCTTTGTCCTGATCCGTTGCGAAACGCCTTTTAGATTCATCGTTTAGTGATTTTAACAAAGTGACCTATTATCTAACTTAGCTTGCAGGCGTAACTGGGAATGTCGCAATGTTGTTCCCGTTTGATACTTTCCAAATTTTCTGAGACTTCGCTCGGTCCTCTAACCGAACAAACCGACCGAACGAATTTTCCAAATTGTTCAGTGAAGGCTGAAAACGCAACTGTATCCATCACCTCACCGTAGGCTTTGAGTTTCGCAACACTTCAACAATCTTGTATCTCGATTTACTCGCTACACACATTGGTACCTTGTTACGCTCATTTATTACCCACGTGCCTCTACAACCATAAGTGTTCATGACTGATTTTGAAGCCCTTAGTGTATCTGGTTTGATGATGCGTTTTTCAGCTTCAAGTCAATTCGCTGGGCTGAAAAGCTAGGAGGCGCTGCTATCCGTTGTGTCCTAGACTGTGGGTATTTTTGTGAGGGGTGAGCAACTGCCGCATCGCCGTATCGTGGAAAATGCCTGCTTTCCTCCCGTCCAATGAAATCGTTTGAGGCGCTGAGCATTTTCGGCTTGTAATGCCGTTTTAGTGGCAACGCACGGTTTAAGGCGGTTATTTATTACACTCTCTTAAAACCGGTCGTCGATTTCCTTATGAGAGCTAACTGGCTACATGGTTTCTCGTTTTGGTTGCCTGATGTGGTGACTGATAACCCACGCATCTCATATTATTATTCCCTACTTTTAATTTCTCCGCACCATTCACTTTTCACACTCGTTCCCAAAGTAAAGAGGCGTTGGGATCAATGGGTAACGACGCGCCTCTAGCCTGTCTGTCGGAGAACAATCCACACGTTTTCGACTATTTCCAACAGCTGTTTGCACAAGTGACCAATCCACCTATCGATCCATTCCGTGAGCGTGTTGTAATGACTTTGGTGAGTTGTAATACAGTCGATAATGAACACATTATCACTTATGTGTTTCTAAAAGTGTGACAAATGAACAAAATGTGAACAGTTGGTGACTGTGTATGTTTCAACCACATTTCAACGGGTTGTTGTCAAACTACAACATTTATTTTACGGGTGTTTTTGCATCCGTGGTCATTGGTCATTCTTGGGATTCTGATTGAACTGGTTAGCGCTGGGTTGATGTTGGCAGTCGCTGCATCCAAGGGGGTACCGTGTGATCCAAAACGATTCACACACACTGGGACTACGGAACAAAACATATTGATATGACTTCAGTGTACCCCTCCATTTTCGGAAACTGGTTGAAAACTATTCGTACATACTTAGGAGATGAAAGTACTCGATATTGTTCAAGCCGGTATAACCGGGCCATTGCCGGTTGGTTGAACAAACCATAGTCAACAAACTCCTGCTAATTGACTCTATTTGCCGTGTTTCGAATTCACATGTGATGATGTTTAATGTTCACCCTCATCTCATGGTAATTGACAGCATGTTTGCAATTTGCCATATGGTGTTCGAGAGATCGATCTCACGCCAATCCAATCGGTTTTAATGTTTAACTTAGGGTTGATGAAAATTCTCAGTTTGTTGGGATTCAATTTTTGAACCAAGCTTTGCAGACGATGTACCGTTGGTCACACATGCTTCTAATGAATGATGGTGGTACTTTAAGAACATCAGATCATGCCTTTCTGGCGAATACCGGATTCAGTGTTTCACAGCTGCACCTTAATTTGCCAAATACTGGAGTGTGTAAAGAACAGATTATTGGCCTCCGCTTATTGTATAGTTGTATTATACGGTTTTAGTATGATATCATTACGGATTGACGATGTACACTGTGGACCTTTACTTTCTGACTACCCAAAGACAAAGAGATAACGGATCACATGATCTGAAAGCCTATTCTTTTTGTTATCTTTTCCCGATCCACCCACACACCAACTCTGATCAAACTGAAACAGACCATTCACTGTGAGAAATCGCTTTTTCTTGCTTGATCTGCTCACACGAATGGTCATCACATGCTAACGCTTACTGGGCTAACTGTTTCGAGTAACAGTCGTGTCGTGCCTTGCTCTTGCCCTGGTTAATGTGATTGCCACTGTCTAGGTAGGAGGAGCGTGACAGTATCTAGCCAGACCGTCACTTAGTGTGTATCATGATTGCAATTTTCTCGGTGTCCATGCTAAGAGGAATGATGACATTAATGTCTCCAGGTATTCTGCACTTTTTTGCATCCCATAAACTCACTAAAACTTTCACAATACCACTGGATATCATCATGTAGTGCTGTGCATGGACATGAACTACCGCAATACAGTGCTATCGAGTCTAATCACAAGAATCGGCGTGCATGTTTTTGGTCGGGCGAGTATATGTTGGATCTACATCTCATCACATTGTCCCATTATCTTGGACCACACCATATCAGCACACATCGTTCTTACCGAGGCAAAAAACTGTTCAAAGATGACCACCTAATTTTTGTTGTCAATCCACAATGTCTGTATCTAGTACAATCGGGCAGTGAGATCGATTTTCCCCTTCCTACAAAATTTTCCATTATATTAAAAACGACCGACGACCAAACAGAGAAAACATTCAGCTGCCGGCATGACTGTTGCAGCTCCGTATTGCTATTCAACAAGGAAAAATCTGTTTCATTATTGAGCTGCCTCGGCGGCGACTAGTATAAGTTGATTGTGAAATGAACCGTATTCATCCTAGCAAACGGGCTATCGAAAGACGACTGTAAGCGGATGATTTCGGCTGTGGTTGATATGACAAAGCTGTTTTCCAACCGAATAGTACTCACTAATTAATCTAAAGTTGTTTTTATTTACGTAGAGGCAAATGGCCTAATTAATTGTGAACGTTCCCTTGTATCAGTCATTCCAGATTCATCGCAATCCAAGGTCACTAAAACAGGGGCGTAATCAAATGATTTGAAGAAGTCATTTATAGTAACCGGTACTTATGTGAATTTGTTTAGGTTCAAATGGAAGCGGTTACCACATATGACACTCCACAAGTGCTCAAAAAGCGTGAGTGTACTCACTCTTGGGGCACTTGTCTGCCGATTAGTTACGTGCGGTAGACTATACTCGGGGGCTGAACGCTTCAGCCG
The DNA here is from genome assembly GCA_008508345.1 of Paragonimus westermani. Lineage (NCBI taxonomy): Eukaryota > Metazoa > Platyhelminthes > Trematoda > Plagiorchiida > Troglotrematidae > Paragonimus > Paragonimus westermani. The sequence goes on from QNGE01002917.1 coordinate 41,706, forward strand.
TAGCTCACCATATCCTACTTCCTGTTTATTTTGTTCTTGTTGACCCGTTCACATCTCTACCTACCAGGCTTGCCCTATCGGACCACAAAAGAACATCCTAATACACTCTGAGACACAAGTGAATCGACTGTGGTTTTCAAATCCCCTCCTATCACTGAACGACATTGAATTGTTACGTTCACTCGATGGTACTTTAACGAAAGCTGGTGCTGAAGTTAACAAGACGAGTGAGGTGCTGAGTTGGCGCAGCCGCGTTCTGGATGCAACCTTTGAATTTCCATTTGATTTGTCTGCTGATGGACCTACTTTAGGCTCCATGCTTCATAAAGCCCTGGAATACGTGTGCCGAATGGCCGAAGAAGCTGTGTGCGAGGATGGTATTCAGCTGTTGATTATCAGCGATCGCGCTGCTGGTCCCGACCGCATCCCGGTTCCCTCGTTGCTGGCGCTAGGAGCTGTGCATCAGCATCTGTTGCGAAAACAACTACGGATGCAAGTTGGCCTGATCGTGGAGAGTGGCGAAGCGAAGTAAGATTGTTAGTCATCGTTAACTGGACATCGGCTAAACTCCTCTGATTCCCGTATTCATTTCGTTATGATTTGCTGTCATATCCATAAAAACACGGTTTGTTTTTATGTTCCGTGATAAGTACACTTGCTTTCAGCTACCACAATAGGTTATATTTCACCCAACTGACATCACGTTCTGGAGACTTGTTTTAAAATGGTACCTGTGCAAAGTTATCAGCTCCGTACAACATACCTCAAGTTCGACCGCTCCCACACGGCCATTTTTTTCTGACATTGTCGTTCGATCTGATGAATTTTTAGAAACGGAATTTTGTTTTTCACCGATCTAAACAGTGTTACCAAAACGGAAGAAGGCTGTTCCACATTTCCGTTGATTGGCAAAAGTAAGACGTGACTTTCTAGTAACGTTCAAGTCAAGTATAGACCGAATATATGTGAGTTGGCCACCCGCATTCTTATGCTAGTAGTCTCCTACTAATTCCCTTGTTCTGCGTTACTTTGAAAGCGGCAAATAATGTTTGCAATTGGGGAACGGTTGCATTAACTACTTCCAATCATTGGATTTTTATAATATATATAAAGAAAACTCGCCACAAATCGCGTCTTACAAACAGTAGCTGTCTGTTGCTGTCTTTCAGTAGTAGTCCAGGTTCAGATGTTAGCCGGACATTTTGATGTTGATTTCAAGCTGATTTCAGTTCTGTAAGTATTGGTGTAATTTCACATTTGAAGGTGATCAGTGTAGTTTTGAACATATTTCGCTACGACAGTAATAAGTTAGTTCAGTTTGATTCCAAATTGTGGAATCTAATTTTTCTCTAAAATATTCTCTCGGCTACTATTGTACAAACCCACAATGTGCATTTAATGCCCTTTACCTGCCTATTTTCTGTGTGCGTAAAATTGTGAGAGTTTGTATGTATGCCGTATTTTATGACTGTGTACTGACTCACAAATGTTAGAGCTGTACGTAAAACTTGGTACTCCGAGTATATTTGGGTTCTATTGTACGTTCAGAGCTCTTGAATCAGGTTTACTTCTCTCTCCTTACTCTTATTTTCCATTTCTTTGCTAGAAGTTTAATATTGTCCTTCGTGGAAACCCGGTTTTTATGATTTCCCTTGTTTGTGGCATGTGTTTACTCGCAGTGGAAGTACATTTGACAGTGGCTTTCAGCATGACACCAAATTTACCCATTCGATGCTTGTCCAGAATGTAGTAGCCAACGCCGTTTGGGTTTGAATCAGTTCACGCCATTCATTTGTCTGTGTTTCGACTGCGTTCAGAACAGCTGATAACCTCATGCAATTATTGATCGGTTCAACGATTTATTTCCTAACAAAAGAAGTTTAGCTGGAAAAGTATACAGATCTGCAAGAGGAATCCTGTATGCGACCGAATACAGTGAAGAGATTGCGACTAAGGAATACACACTCAATCTGGTCATGTGTGTTAGTTCAGGCTAACCCATCTATCTGCTGGACCTTTGGCTTAATAACACAGCGTTTGTTCAACTGTTCGTGTAGCTGTCGTTTTCCGTTCTGGATGGAAGTTTATTTAGGTGTTATCGAATCGCTTGACTGAGATTAGCTTAGCCTGTACTCAGACCGATTATAATTCAGAATGTTTATTCAGTTGACCGAGGGAATTTGATTTTTCTGTCTCACCAGAATTGTTAGTTAATTCAAGACCGTGCTAAAACCTTATTTGCTCGATTAGTAACATATGTATGCATTGAACTCTGTATATCCATGTCTCAACAGCTGCGTAGTGTTACGCGCTTTTCAGTCCAGCTGCGGATTACGCTTTGTTGAATTAGTTCCAAGAGGCGACACACTGTTGTTACACTTCTGGAACTTACATTTCTCTGTCTTTGCTATATGAAATCTCCTCTTCTACTCCATCTGACCCACTCTCATCTGAATTCTCTAAGTTTCAGTCTATCTGTGTTTAGAAGACCCGATAATCACCGCTTTGAAACACCCAAGCACGTCTTGTTATAATTTATTCACTTGAATTGGGCTTTCTACTACTCTAAATCATCAGTCAGGTTTATTGAGTGACTTCTCTGCTAAAGTTCTTTTGAGCTTAACAACTGTCAATAAAGTAAGGAACGATATGTGAACTAGATGCGTTAGTGTTGTGTGACATGCAGCTTTGATTGTTTGTAGCACCACAACTCGAAGGTGCGGAAACTGAAGAACAGGTCTCAACACCAAGAAGACTGGGCGATGGAAATGTGCATATGCCCTATGCAAGAAGTGTCACCAGAGAGAGTGTCGGTGCACCGTTGTCAAGGGTGTGGACACAAGTCAGCTGTGCAAAATAGTGTTTACTTCCTTTGTTCTGTATTTCCACGTACCTTGATATCTAGTAGTCAGCCACCTCTTTGGCTAAGCGCCTTTTGCGGTCACAATATTAAGACAGCTATGTGGCAGTGAACGTCCTCTCTGAATTGGACAAAACAAGTGTACGCGCACATCACTAGTAAGACTTGTTCATATTATCCAACGTGACAACTCAGTCTGGGATGTCTACTCCTCGGCGGTCCGTGTAACCCGGCGTATTTCAGAGTTGTGGGTAACGCAATTTTTGATTGCCTCGTCGCTTCCCTTGTTCTTACTTGGTCAAGACGGGCGACGTTTCACGGTGTCACGGTGAGACTGGACCTTTACGTGATGTGACGGCTTGCGCATCTCGATGAACTTTTGGGCTGAACTAGACAGAGTTACTCATACCAGGCAGGCCAACAGGTAGAGGTCTGATAAACCACAGTGTAACGATTCACGTCTGTTCGTTGAGTTACGCGTAGCCCAAAAACGGATCCCCAAAATGAGAACACGATTGGATCCAATAGTTCCTACGGCACTATTAAAGAAATGCATCAATAATTACGAAAGGCAAACCTCAATCGTTCGCGACGATAGTCTCGTCCAGCAAAATCAATAGCTTCTCAACAGGACCAACAAGGTCACGCCAGCGGACCAGGACAAGAATGGCCACTCGCGCGACGGACATTTAGTGACACATTAGTTCAATAAAACAAAATGGGGTGAGTAAGGTAGTGGGAACAAGCGTCAGGTTAGTGGGGAAAATGGGGAAAGCAAGCGATGGGAACGATTTTTCTTAGTTCGTGGATCAACAAATTTACACACAGTCTCTTGGTCATCCAGGTTGGGGGTTGGAAGATAGTTGGCATCTCTTCCTGAAAAACGTACCATTTCTAGTACACCGCCACCCACCCGCTGCCTTGCGGTACAGGCTTTTGAGCCAAAGGCTTTGGTTGAGAACCCTAATCGTTCTCCTGTCTAGGTCTGGGCGTCCTGGCAGTATCTCAGCCCACACACAACCATGAATAC